>JAUMHQ010000065.1:4902357-4929390 GCA_032361165.1 Enteromius paludinosus | reverse complement strand
TCAGGTGTGTTTGATTAGGGTTGGAGCTGAACTCTGCAGGGCTGCGGCTCTCCAGGACCGGAGTTGGCCACCCCTGTGCTATACAGTATGTGACCCTGGACCACAAAACCTGTCATAAGTCGCATGGGTATATTTGTAGTGATATGCTGTCAAAATCATTATTTTATGCAAAAAATCATTAAGCTATTAAGTAAAGATCATGTAAATTGAAGACATTTTGTAAATCCTCTACCATGAATATATCAAATTTTTTATTTTTGATTCGTATTATGCATTGCTGAAAACCTCATTTGGACAACTTTAAGGCTTTTTTTTCAATATTTAGATTGTTTTTGTTTGTTTTTTTGCACCCTCATATTCCATATTTTCACAGCCAAATACTGTCATACAGTATCATCACAAACCATACATCAGTGGAAAGCTTATTTATTCAGCTGACGTATAAATCTCAGAAAACTGTCCCTTACAACTGGTTGTAAAGTCCAAGGTCACATTTTTCAAGTCTCCTGAAGTCATATGATTCACTTTTGTGAGAATCAGATTATGTTGTGTTAGTGAGTTAAACTCACTAATAATGAATCAGTTTATTTTATTTAATAAATAGTTTGTGTACTGGATAAATTGGTTCCCTTTAAAATGTTTTATTTTTTGAAAAATAGTTATTTAGATTAACTAAAATAAAATAAGAACAAACAATACTTCTACAGCATTTATTAATCAAAATGTTTATCTCAATGTTTACTAGATTAACATATTTTTAATATCAACGTTTCTATCTGGAAATAGTTAATGCACTGTGAACAAAAATAAACATCTGTTATTAGCATAAAGTTAACTAGTACTATAAAAATATATTGCTTTAACTAATATTATATTATTATTAATAATACATTAATAGTTTATGTTAGTTAATGCATTGTTACCACTGGTTCATTGCAAAACTTAAATGAAAGATTCTGTCATTGATTAAAACACTTGAATGTTTCTTAAGCATAAACTGCACTCAATGTTATAGTTTTAAAAAATTAGAAAAATAACTTGCAATAATCCATTATATGTTCTCTAAAAACATGTTTTTTATTAAATGAGTTTTCTTACTTGAATTAATGTAACTTGTTTTGACTTTATTTTTACATGTTTTCAGAAAAAAAAAAAAATTGCAGTACATATGAGGCAGCCACATGTGGCATGTTTCTCTCCCAGAGTCACGGCATGAAAAGGAAAGGCATATTTGCTTGTGTCACTTATCATAGGAATAGCTGCAGCAGTCTGTGCGGGGGTTCATGTGTGTGTGTGTGTGTGTGTGTGTGTTCTGCCTCTTGTGTATACACAGAGTGAGTCACCAGCGAGCACGGCACACACACTGGGAAGCAAGACAGATGCTGGGTTTGCACTCGGTGTAAAAAGCTATTACCCCTACCAGCGCGGTGCCTCTTTGAAAACGCGGCGCCACGAGGCAGCTTCTAAATGCAGACGGAAGCAGAGCTTAAAGAGGAAGTCGCGAGTGGGCTGAGAACGATGTGGGAATGAGGGATGTTGGAATGAACTCTGTGTGTGTGCATGTCTCTTGGTGGTAGAATCATTATCGGAGATATTTTATGACTATTTAATGACTCTTGTGGTGAGGGGGTGGTTTTAATTACTCTAATTAAAGGGATAGTTCACCCAAAAATGAAAAATGTCATTATTTACTCGGCTTCATGTCGGTCCAAACCTGTATGACTTTATTCGTCCTTGGAATACAATACTGTAGATGAATTTCTGATGAATATCCTGATTGCTTTTTTTTCCGTAAAGGGAACAGAATGAGGACATGGGCTGTCAAGTTCCAAAATGACAAAAAAATCATAAAATGTGACTCATGTGCAGTATTCAGAGTCATACAATAGCTTTGTGTGATGAAATAAAGGCCAACATGTAAGTCATTATTCACTGACAAAATCACTGTAATTCACAAAATTAATACAATTAAAATAATCTTTTTAGTGAAACTTTAAATCATTTCCATTTTCCATTATACAATTACTGTATGTATATATTTTTTTTTTTATTTATTATAAACTGAAATTGCGTAGAAAAACATTTCACTTATAAATTGTTAAAACTAACAATGATATAGAGATGGCAAGTTGCGTTGAATTAATCGTAAAATTCTGATGCAGAACAATTTATGAATTTACAATCTGTAATATACTACAAATAATCAATAAATAAAACATTTCACAGTGAGGAGCATAACCCAAATATACCACATATAAACTCAAAGGAGTGACTAGTGCAATCGCTTCAAAATTTTCCTTTTCGTGTCCTACGGAAGAAAGAAAGTCATACAGGTCTAAACTGATATGAGGGTGAGCAAATAATGACAAAATGTACATTTTTGAGTGAACTATCATTTTAATGACAATTTAATGACTGTTAATGACTTAATTATTCTAATTAGGGATCTTCAGCTCACTCTTTCTCTCTCTCTCTCCTTTACCCCCACAGGTCCCTCACCAGATGAGCACTCTGACCTTCTACAGGTACGAGCAGCCCATAGTAGACTACTGCCAGGCCCATCAGCCCCTGCGGCTCAACATGAGCTACGAGGGGCCTCCGCAAAGCCTGGAGGGGCTGGAGGAGCTTCCCCCACGCGAGAGGAGCACCATCCAGACTGTGGCCCTTCCAGCAGTGCCCACCATCAGCACGGGCACCACGGGACCCTGCTCCCCACCCAGCCAGAGAGCACCCATGGACGGGCCTAGCATCCCCTACCCCACGACAGAACGCTCTATTAACTATCCAACAACAGAACGTTCCACCAGCACCCTCACTTTTAGACGCTAACAGCTCCACTCGCAAAGCAAGGCATGATGGGTAATTTCAAAAGAGGATGTACCTGGGCGGTGATCCACATTCTGCCGCATTAAACGCAGCGGCACGTCCGAAAACTGTGCGTACTGCTGTGCGCTTACTGTTTCTCATGAATATAGAGAAGTGAAAAACATTCCCACGACATTGCTGGAGGACACGAGGATCTGGCATACGGTACACTTTTATTATGGAGTGTAGTGTATCCTGGAAAATGGGATTCCATTCGTCTTTTTCCATCTTTTCTTTGTTCCGACTCAAAGGCCCGTACATGTTTTGTTGTCCCCGTTCTGCTCAATGGCAAATTGAAATCCAATGCAACATGCATGAGACGTTAAACGTGGCTTTGGTTTCATTCAGCCCTCTCTCTGTACCGACGCTACAGGACGCCTTCTCTGAGGAGTAGATAATGGTGATTCTCTCATGCTGAGTGAAGAATGAATAGGAATGTGCAATAAACAAGGGTTTTTTGACGAGGGAGAGAGTGTGAGAACGAGAGAATGAAAAGAAACAAATTAATGTTCACCAGAGCTCAAAGGCCTCTCGCTGTTATTTTCATTTAGTTGCCAGGGAGCGCTCATAAATGCTGTCATTATTTGATTAAAAAGACAGATCTGTCCAGACATGAGCATGTCAGATGGATTATAAAAAAAGCATTCATTAAAAGCGAAATGAAGTCTCACGGGGCAAGGTCTTTCAGTGTGCACTTGTACCAAAGATCAAGCTTCTTTAGATGTACATATAGCTTGTGTTTCTTTTCAAAATGTAATCAGACTAATCAGTATGTGTCTAATGCATACTTCAGTGTGTGGGCCGCCAGAGTTTATGACTTAATTTTCAATTCTGTAGAATTCAATACTGAAATGCAGAGTGAAAAACATCCAGCTCAGTGTTTGAACGCTACATGTTGACTAGATAGTGTACGTGTGTGTTTGCTTGTGAGTGTGTGTGTTTTTTAAGTTTAAAAGCTGAAGTGTGTAATTTCTGCGCCCAGTGGTTTCCCTTATCTGCCATTGGTCAGGCAAACAGAACGTCACACCCTCAAACTTACGCCATTGGTCGAGCCAGTGGTGCTGTGTTGGCTTGTCGGATTAAACAAACAATGTTTTGATAGTGCCACAGTGTTTACATGTGTCTTCTAAGCCAACCGCTTGTTCATACTTGTTACTGAATACTAGTTGTCTCTGCTTTTCGCTAAAAAGCCAAAAAAAATTACACACTTCAGCTTCAAGAGGAAAGAATCATAAGGGGGCGGAGCAAACACCCCTCACTCGGTTAGCATGTTGGAGTTACCATACAATGGCGGAAATATCTTCTTCGCAAGTATGCAATGCACTGCAAATGCACACAAACCTCCAGGTGGGCGGTTTTACACTAGGTATGGTATGTTATTATTGAGGTGACTAGCTATGCGTCACTGAGGAGTGTGTGCTAACTTGCTCAGCAATATTTTCCTCAAAAATCAAAACGCATACTTGAGTTTTTGGCAGAGCATCTACATACTTGCGCGGAACGTGTTTCTGATCAAGAAGATCTTTCTAACCCATTTTGAAATGACTTTCCAATTATCTAACAATATCAAAGCCTAAATTTCTGTTAGGAGCCTTCAGTTGTATCAAAGATTTTCTTCAGTTGAGTTCAGAAAGAGGTGGTCAGTCACTTCAGGTAATGGAGTGTTAACCAAGAAATTTTCTGACTCCTGATGTTGCTCAACAAAGTAGCCACATGGACGAAATTCTTATAATTGGCTATAAAAGCGAAACCTAATGGGAGACCGGTGACAATTGTAATAGCAATTTTCCTATATAACTCAGACTACTACAAATCTACATGCCATGTTTTGATGTAAGAAACGTATATATGTGCCAACTGTAATAGTATCATTACATTGAATTTCATAAAAGTAGTCAAGAGTGTTATGGGTTCGATTGTGACAGTGACTGGAGGCAATCATAACACACAAAAAAATTTATTAGCCCATTGTATCTCCAATAAGAGTACACATCAAAATAATAACATTATTGATTTAATATGTAGTACTTTTACTGAATCGTTTTCACCCTTACATGGTAAAATTGTTATATATATATTGTCTCCATATGTATATATATATATATATATAGACTCATTTTTTTTATTAATGAATACATGATTCCAAGTAATAAAAATTATATTTTTATTCATTTTTTCATTTAAAGGTATAATCTAACACAACAGAAGGGAAAAAAATCTATGTTATTTCTCACAAAGTCAAGCGATCATGCTTTTCCTCAGGCGAAAAGCAATCTCTACCGAGCATATGCTGAATAAGTGTTACAATAGCCTCCGGTCTCCCGTAGTCATTCGAGGGCCTGTTCATTTTTAGTTTGAGTCGAGATTAAGGCAGACCAGATGCTCCTGTGTGGTTTTTTGTTTGAACATCAAACTATTACTAGTCTAATAGACTTCTGTGGTCATACATTAGTCACATTTCATTGATTCTGTATCACTCAGTTTGCTGTCTCACTCACCAGTTCAGCAGAGCGTTTTGTTCAGGAAACTCTCGCCATTGTCCAATCGCGTAAAAGTTCTGTTTTTTTGTTGTTTTTTTTTACTTTCACCCTTCAAAGGACTTTGAGAATTAATGGAATTATTGCCTGTTAACAGTTTTCTTTTCACCCTGTGTGCCTGTGCGTTTGGACTTTACACAATGAATGTGGACATGGTATCTCACCACCTGTCAGTGTGGATATTGCAAATTTCAACCCGTGCAAGGTCTCCAGATCAATGACAGAACATCACCCGTCTCCTCAGGAGCCACAATAACTGCTTTGGCCCCTCCAGAACTCTACGCTGGCATGTTTATAACGGACACTGATGGATAAAACGCAATGACATCACAGGAAATGTGCTGTCGAGGTAAGAAACGGATTTCACACTGTCATGTCTCAATCTCTTCAAGAGATGTTACGCTGTCAAGACGATCAAAGACATTTTGAAACATGTCCTGGCGGTTTCCGGCACCAGTTATCTTCGTATGTTTATCTTGTAAATAGAGAGTATAAAGAAACATGTTACTTTGCTTCTTTTGACACAAGTTTTGTGAAAAAGACAGAAGCCCAAGCTGTTTAAACGCGCACCCTGATCAAAGAATACGCTTCTCGAGAGACTGGATATGACCCCTCATTTGGAAGATTGATATTTTTCTATCTGCCGTCTCATTCGGTTCCACATCTTATTAGCATCATAGATTTTCATTTTCTTCGTATCACTTTACTGCTGACATCTGTTTGGGAATGGAAAGATTGATATCAATGCTCATTTAATGTCATATATACTTTGATTCTGCGATGTGCCCTAACCGTTGTGATCCTCACTCTCTTTCTCTCTTTCTCCTCAGTTTGTATTTTCAAGACACCCAGGCAAAATAATATCTACTTGTTCAATGAGAGTGGCTTGTACTTTGCTCCGAGGCTTCATGCATGATGTATCAAGTATAGGCTTGATGTTGTTAAGTAAATGCTAATAGGGTTACCTGCCCACCGCATTTCAATTCTGAGTAAGTCGCAAGAACTTTACAACCTCATAAAACGCTCCTTACAGCAAGGCATTAGCTCAATGGCAGTGTTGCAGAAAATCCATACTACTTTCTGTGCCCTGAATTTGAAAAGGCAAAGTCAGAATGTTGTTCAGAGGGAAACTAGAATATTTCATTCTAATTGGAATTAAATAAATAATTGGATATAATGTTCCCCATGCAATATAGAGCTCTCTCTGCTTGATCAGTTTGGATGAAATACTTGGCATGTACTAATTTATTTAGAATCCCAAAATGTCATAGGTTCTCTGCTTTAAAATGAACAAGGAATGTGTATGAAAGCTTCCGATTCTATCAGCTATCTGGATGAGTTACCTTGACTAGATAATCTAAGCTCTTAAACCGTCATTCAAAGCAATGATTCTCCTCCTCCACAAAGTCGCCAAATCATGACGCCTTATGTAACTGTCTCTTCCCATTATTCTGACAATTTGCTGCTTTACGGTCATTTACGTAAGGCTGAGGACGCCCCTGCATCTTCTCTTTGCTTGTCATTCACATTTTGCCATTTTACGTTTAAAAACCCTTTTATTGTCTAGTTGATTTTTGGAAAAAAACAGTAAAATTAGAAATACGAACATTTTTAATTTTGAAATCTGGCTTTGTGACAATGAAAAAAAAAAAAAAAAAAAAAAAAAAAAAAGTATATATATATATATACACATGAGGTTTAATTTCTAAATAATATTTGACCCAAAAGAAATAGAAATGTTTTTGAAAAAAATAAATAAATAGCGCCTTGCACTTTCTGTAAAGCAGTGATTTTTAAATATTAATCATTTATTTGTGAAACACAAAATAAAACTTAAAATAGAATAAAATAAATAAAAAACAAATACTATTTATTTAAATCTGTAATCATAATATAATTTACAAGCAGAAAAAACACACATAATATTACTTAATGAGAATAATCCCTAATCAAGAATCTATGAATTATTAATGGATTTCAATGCAATCAAATTTCAATTTGGCACAAGGATCATAGGTGGGCAGTTTCATGCGACAAAAGGAGGACTGAATCAAACCTGTGTTAATGTTTACAAAGCAAACCACTTCCAAGAGTTTTTTTTTTTCCTGGAAATATCCAAGCAGGTGTTATTAAGCTGCAGAGAGGATACAACCTAAATGCAAATTTCCAATTAATTTGTCTTTTTCCGCAAAGGATGTTCTCTAACAGAAGTAGGTGTAATTCACTAATATTCAGAGAGCACTTTCCATACAAAGTATGTACCAGTACAGTCCATTCACATAAAAGCAAAATTAAAGCTTCAAAAGAAAATGAAAAAAAAGAAAAAAATCTCAGCTTCACTGAGTTTCGCTCCCATTTGTTTGTTTTTGGTTGTTCTTGTTTGGGCCCCAGTGTCTTCTGGGAACACAT
The DNA here is from genome assembly GCA_032361165.1 of Enteromius paludinosus. Lineage (NCBI taxonomy): Eukaryota > Metazoa > Chordata > Actinopteri > Cypriniformes > Cyprinidae > Enteromius > Enteromius paludinosus. The sequence goes on along the minus strand of JAUMHQ010000065.1, from coordinate 4,921,579 downwards.
TTTTTCCTCAAGGGTAGGATTTAAAGGAACAGAAAAGACTTTTATATTTCTGTGTTGACTCTCAAATGAGTGTCTAATGCAAATATCCAGAAGGACAGGAAGAGCCCTGAGAGAAAGAAAGTCAGAGGGAAGGAATTTCAGCTCACTGGCCGTTTTCTTCGCATACTGGGGGGAAAGTCTTGGTGAATGGAGCTATATACGACACGCAGTCGCACACAAACACATACATCTGCTCATCTGTGCAGAAATTGGAGGAGAAAAAAACCTTCGCTTATCTCTAGGTTTGCACATGGCTGAGAGGTAGTGCTGTTGTCAGTGTGCGGGGGTTGGCCCATGGGGCTAACATCTGCTGCTATTGTGGACTTGGCTCTGTCACCATACTTATTCTCTGTCTACTAAATCTGCCACATTCAACCAGAGCTCTAGCCCACAAACTATCTACACATCAAGTGTCGTAGCAAGTGAATGTTGGACAGAACGTCCGGGCGTAAAAACAGGGCCAAAGAGCCAAAAGGATCTGTTCCAAAATCTAGCGCGCTGCCTCGCCACCTACGTAGACAGCATCCTAACCAGCATGAATCATCAGAAGTGGCCAATTTTGAATGCTCTACAGAGAAACATCAACATTTTGCATTAGCGTTAGCATGTTGCTAAGCTAACAACACAGTATTTTAGTAAACGAACACAGCGCACTGATTTGCGCTAAAATGGTCTATAACTAGTCTAAACATAACTAGTTATGAGCTACTTGTTTAATTAAAGAAAAGCTACACTACATAACACTAACACAAATCGGAATCTTTATTGAACCGGTTCAACAGATCCACATTCCAATGAATCAAGTTGCCAACAAAAAATAAATAAATAAATAAATAAGTAATATTAAATTTTCCTCAAAGTTAGTTATTTTATACTACCAAGTAGAAAACTTCCAAAAAAAAAAAAAAGTTTTAAAATAAAATAAAAGTTTTTTGTTTTTTTTTAAATAGTTTATTTAAATTAACAATATGATTGAACAGATTCAAATTTGCAATTTGCTTGTGTGCTCATAAAGTTGAACCAATTAAAGTTGAACCAAGTATAGAACCAAGTAAAAAGCAAAATAAATAGACTAAATAAAACCAAATAAAAAGAAAATGGGTATAAATAAAATTTTTGTGATTCATTCAAATTAATGAGATCTTCTGGGACATATATGCCAATATATAACAAAGTAGAATATTATAGAAAATTAAGAAATATAATATTAAATTGTATTCACAATCAACATTTTACATCAGTATTTTAGCATTTTTTAAAGTGTTAATTTCAAGTATAGGTGATTGCAATGCACCATGGGCTTGTTTTCTACGCACAGAAGGCCTGTGAATCTGCCGTTTTGAATTAAATTGGCCAAAAGTAGATATTTTAGATGGCAGCTTAATCATGCTGCCTACCTTTTGGAACGCTTTTAAATGGGGAACATGCCAATAATGCCTTAAACTGCTTCCTACGTAGGCAGCGCGCTGTGTTTTGGAACAGACACACAATTTCCTCTGAAATGCTAAAAAAGGCATTCATTACTAATATAAAATTGGTCATAATGCAGCTGTGTGGGACAAAACTCACTCCGACCTGAACATATAATAATCAATGAACAGGAAATTACAAAAATTAGGCAGGGAAAATGCGAAGAGGATGGAGGGATGGAAGTACGGTCTGTTCAGCTTGTCCTGCTGGTCTGAGATCATCTATTTTTCATGAGCTCATGTTTTCTGGAGTCTTTTTTATCATTGAACATTTCTGGAAATATAAATCTTTCAGTGTTAGAATGACTGACAGAACTTGAACTGAGCGTACATCCATCTCAGGCAGCCCTGTTTTTGTTTGTGACTGACTAAAGCTTATCGCTTTATGTATTTCACGCTGATTTCGAGTTGCAGTAATAGCTCTAGTGCTTCTGAGTGTCATCTGCTGGAAAAAGCATCTGATATAGTCAGGCGTTTGATTCATATTTTGACTGGTGTACAGTAGGCCTACTTGTCACAGTAGCTCCCATGTATCAGTTTTCACTGTTACCTGAAGCCTTGATGTATGAACAGAAAAACAAAACAAAAAAATGCTTTTGTTAAAATGATGTGTTAGATGGCTGTATGCAAGCCCATCCAGCGCATTCAAGGTTCCTCAGCATAACATTTTGAGTCGGATGTTTTGTTCCATTTGTAAAGCAGAGCGCTTTGTAGAACACCAGATGAGAGCTCAAACAGCGTTCATTGAATCGGAATAGAGTTTTAATACTAGAGCTATAGAAAAAGTCAGGCCATCACTGCTAATTGCGTAGATATCAACGATCTGGCTGCAATGACTTATGGAGGACTCAAACTAATGATTCAATTGAATTTTGGCTTTTTGGTTCTGATTCATTTCCCCCCACTCAATCTATTAATGGATTACATAGGGCAAAAACACAATGAAAAGCAATATTGTCTCTCATTTGTATTCTCCCCCTGTGTTTTAACCTTCCACTTCATCCTCTGTAGGCCCATTAACTTCCATGAAAATCATGTTTCTCTGACTTTGCCTGGTCTCAGGCTATGGGTTATTGTTTTTCTGTGGGATGTAAATATGCATTGTTATAACCCTTCTGTTAGTTTGCTGTTGTTTTCTTTTGTTTTCGTCTGTACGCAGACTGAAAACAGTTTTGTGAAGACCTGCTCCAAATGCAAAAATGTGGCTCTTCTTTGAGTATATTATTGTCAGAAAAAAATGTTTTGTAAAAATTTTGATGATGAGATCAGAAATAAAGTAATTTAACGATCTAATGTACAGGACAGACTTTTTTATTATTATTTATTTGTCACTTTGAATGTCATTATTTTCTGGAAAAACTAGCGCTTTCAGAATGAGCATGTTAACATACTGTTTAATTAAATATATTTCATTCTTTTTTTCAGCTTTTATACTTTTACTTAATTCGATATTATAAATGATTTCTTTTGTGTGATTTATAAAAACTGATGAGGGAAAAGGAATTATAAAAAAAGTCTATTAAAATTTGCACACACACACACACAAAAAGCCATAAAATGTAATCACAAATTATTTTATATATTAGTAAAATATAGTATATGATTTTATATATATTAATTATATTGCATAAAATGAACCACCTAAATAATTACACAGTATTTAATTACTAACTGAATTTTATTTCAATTATTCTAATTTGTACCAAATAGTGCATTTTAATTTAACTGCCAGCCTTTTGGGGGGAAAAAAAAACGAAAGAAAATTTGAAAAGGGTTTTATCTGAGCTTCAAGATTTTGTTCCAGCAATTTCCATCATCACAGAATGTCCCCTCATTTCATATGGCAGGCCAGGTCTTTTCAATCCTTTTTTTGAGTTGGTGCAAAAGTGATACAGTATCAGAGGTCAGGACACTTTTCTCCTGTTCCCTCCTTCATTTCCTGTCCCCTTTCAAAGAAGAAAGCTGTCATTCTAGATGTCCTCATCTGCCCTGTGCTGAAATGGTGGGATGAGGCATTTAATGTCCAGCTTGCAGGGCCAAAAAAGTCCAGTGGAAAACCTCTTCAGCTGAAAGGTTAGGCACCCCGCTGGGGCATTTAAACATGAACTGGGCCCGAGAGAAGCTTTAAGCTGCTTATGTAGTACGGCATTTCTTCTTCTTTGCTCGATTAGCTCAATCAGCACTACAATAAATGTTATCATTTCATGTTACTACATAAGACCAATGACTTATGCTGCACTGCGAGGAAAGCTTCTTTAAAACTACTTTCGAAACTGCTTCTGAGCTACCCATTTGAAATGTTTTTAGCTGTGCTATACACTGCAGTATGAAAATGTTTCAATGATTGCATGAAATGAACACGAGTTCCCAGCTCAATGATAACAGCCCACAAGCAAATTTTATAAAATACACTGATCACTATAAAAGAAGAAGAAAGGGTTTTAAAGGGGTTGTCTGCTGCTAAAAATAACATTATTTTCTGTATTTGATGTGATGCAGTGAGTTAAAAGTTTAAAGCTTCTGCATTACTGCATTACACTAAATTCAAAGGAGTATAAAGCAAAAAAAAAAAAAAATATTTCAACAGCTTTTTTTTTGAGTAGCCTTTATCAAATTAACCATCTGAACTAACAGATTTACTCAAATGAATCAGATTTCCCAACTCTTTTAATGGGTCACACATACAAATTTATATGACCATGTAAAAAATCGCTATCGCTAAACACATACAGAAGAGTTTCAATAAATGTATCAGACCAGAACCAGTTTGAACTGAACAACACAGTCTCACAACCAATTCGCATGTATTTGTATGAGGTGGCAAATTCATACAACCTCACTCACATTTGTCTAAACCCCAGTGACGGGTAGGTTTAGGGTTAGTTGTCAGGTTTGTTCTAGATCATTCATACAAATTCATACGAACTGGCAACTCATAAAATACATAAGATTTAGAAAAAAATCTTATGAATTCATTCGAGGTCGTACAAATATGTAAAATTGCAGTGAGACTGGGATCAACAGATCAACTAAATGAATCACGATTCCCAAGAGGCTCTCTCAAATGAATTAGTTCACTCAAATGAAGCAGATTGGAGGGTTTATGAACCTTTTTTAAACTACAAATAACTCATATGGACAGATTAAAAAAGAAATAAAAAAAATGTGTACACCTCAAAACACCTCAAATGGGAACAAAGTAGAGCAAAGACCATGTGACTGCAAGTCCATTTCAAGTGCATCATTTGGGCCTTTTCCAGATGAGCCCAATTCATTACTATCCCACGGCTGTAAAGTATTAAAGTGTGACAAAAATCACATTGTTACTTGATGGACAGAGTAGTTAATTAATTGAAAAGCTACACTATTTTGCTACTGGCATGCTCCTATAAACAGTTTAGCTACTTTTGTTGACATTTCCAAGAAGTAATCCGAAGCTTTAAAACCGTGCGTTTTAATGCAACTTAAATCCTTAAAGAGGTATCGATGAATGGATATGGCTTCAAATCAGGTTCCCGTTAAGTAAAGCTGTAGAATCCAATACTTGAAACACTGCAGAAATACTAAACTCACTCACCCGTTTTCTCCACTACAGATGTTTGCCAGTGGCGTTTGCTGCATGAGCAAGAGGTCAGTGGCTTCATAATTATTCTGCGTGTGTTTTCGTCCATGCCCTTTAAAGCTGCATCGTTGCCAGGTTCTTCTAAAGGTTTTGTGTAATAGAGGCCATCTGATAGTGAATGACTGGGAAAACAGACAGTGTCAAGAAGGAATCTAGAGGCCAACATTTTCTGATGCCCCGTTACCGATTTTCTGTTAGAAGCATACATAGTTGTTAAACTTAATAATGGTTGCGAGACAAAGCAGGACGGAGGAGCTTCATTTAACAGCCCGGAGCATCAGCCGAAGAGTGTGTTTGAAAGGCAAAATGACCTTTTGTGAACTTTAATAGCAGAGAGGAGTAGGAGTTGAACACATTTGAAAGCATTCTGGAAAAGTTTTCTGCTGTTATTAGGGGTTATTTTTTGTCTCTCTTCACAACGCACAACAATGTTTACCTAAAGCAAACAGGCTTTTCGTAGTATCCCTGGAGAAATTGTTGTGGTAATAAAAAATGCATCCTTTTTCTATACCAGCATGAGCTCTTAACACTCTACATAATGGATTATGATTTAAAACAGATGCAATGACAATACAGGTAGAGCCAGTTTCATTTTTGATATATAAGAAAAAGGACATCGGAATATCAATGGTTCACTGCTTTGTTTGAGGTAAACAAGCAGACCATTACTGCACAGCTAAAACGCTGCATTTCAAATACATGCAAATTAGCTCAAACAAAGAATCAAATCAGAATTATTTAAGATTCTATTGGAAATTTGATCAGAATCACTGTTTGAGTGTTATACTGAATGAGCCGTATAACATCAACTCTGTGCTGGAAATTGAAATCCAGATTATAGTGTAAACACTATTAATAAGCACAGTAACAAGATTGGCAATTTAATACATTAACTTGTATGCACAAAACACAAGATACTTCTCTTTTCAATTATATATATGGCTTTATTGGATAAACCTAAGAAACATAAACTAAACTAACACATGAACACACACATTCGTACAAGTTGCAGGAAAAAAGAAAGTGAAGAAAGAGTGAGTTTAAGAGAATGAAAATGTGCAATAGGTGCTATTGCATTGACTAGAACAACCATCAATCAAAAGATTAACTCTTGCATTGAGTTCGTCAGTGAGGTTAACGTTTGTATCATTTCACCAGTTCAGCCTGAATCTTGAGGTTTGTACTTGCGTTGACTTTGTGCTACAGGTCGTTGCTGCAGAAAGGGGTTTCCCGAGGTGGGTGGAACGGCTCTTAAAGAATGAAAAGGGTGGTAAAGGGCATAGTTTTAAAAACTGGGCTACAAGAGCTGAGGCTAAGAGCCTAGTTTAAAACAGGGTTAAGAGACTAATTTGAATAGTGTCTTGAGCGTTTAAACTCATCTTTGGACACATCCCAAAATCGTGTTTTAACCAATAGATATCATTCTAGCTCAGGGTATGGTGATATTTCTCCTCCCCAAATCATAAATCCAAATGTTATCTTATCAGTCACACGGTCCGAATTTTAAGCAAAACCATACTAAACACAGATATTAAACTATAAGCCATTCAATAGTTATACAAAATATAAAAACACATAATGATGTCCTGTGTCTTTGACCGTAATCATGTTTATTTGCCCAATATTGACAATCTCCTTCCTGAGTTGGGATTCTCAATACGTGTTTTTTTGTGTCAATGTTGCAAGCTGTCAGATCTGCTTGCATCAGGCAGGCAATAGGGTATCATGGGCCGATTTATGACTTCCTGTTGTCTTGTGGCCTCTTTGTGGAGTTCGGCTTCTTATGTTTCTAAGTGTCTAATTCACTCTGATTCACTGTTATGTGTAAAATTATGCCTTTCTACTGATTAAACACCTGTTTTGTTAACTCTCATTTGGAGGTGAATGTTGTCTAGAACATTTTAGGAAATTAGAGGTATACAAATGGTGAAATGTATTTAAATGGCTGAAACATATACCACTTTGATGCATTGGCCAGGATATCCTAAATTAAGTTTTTCTGAGAGTGTGTTTTAACAAATACCAGGAATTATTAATTCATTAATATTATTTCTGTTTTTGGAGTTTTTTTTCTCCAATCATATTTGGTGATTTGCTTATTACTGTTAAATATTTAAAATTTGCTTGAAATGTGTGTTTCTTTTATTAATCTAAATGCTATTTGCTTTGGTATTACCTAAAGCTACATAATTAATTAGTACAAAATCAAATTTGACTTTTTGGGCTGCTTTTTACAAACCTGTTATTTGGATTTAAAGGGGGCATAACACGCAAAGTTTCTATTACCTATAGAGTACCTATAGAGTAGTACTGCATCCTTCATATCTCAAAAAAGTCTCTATCTATATCATATTTATAAAAGAAAGATACAGTTTTACAATTTTCTCTGAAAAAGCATAACTCCTGGAGGAATGCCGTGTGGGAGGAGCTAAAAAGTGATGAGCACTCGAGCGCAGATCACCATCACAGATATTAGTGATGGGTAGTTCGAGTCATTTTACAGACCTTTGAGTCTTGTTCAGCAAAATGAGCAAATCTTTTTTTGAGTCACTTCGTTAATTTGGTTCGTTTTAGCAAAACATATTTAAAATGTTACGTGTCACTTCCCTAACATATATACCAACGCTGATCACACAACAAACAATACAAAGCTATAATGCTATGAGAAACAGAAAAGATAGAGTCATTGTTTACCTGGGTCTTCATTCTTTGATTAGCTCACTATCTGACCAGTATGCGGATTTGAGTTGTTCGTTCATCACGTGACAGTCCAATAAGCTTTAATGCAGTATGAGCCGGAAAGAGAATTGATTAGTTCTTCTCCCAGGTCTTCGGGTTTGAGATATTTGTTTGTCACGTGACAGCCTCATAAACATTAACCAACGCAGTATGAGTCAGAAAGAGAATAATTAATCTTTCAAACTAATTCCAGTACAGAACCTAGTATGGTGCAAATGTGCGACTGAACAAATCAACTGAGCCAAGTTCTTCCCGAGTCACATTAAAGATTCGCTCAAAAAGAACGACCCATCACTAACACACATTTGATGCTGTTTCACTTACCGTCTGCAGTTCTGAATCAACCAGGTTCTTTTCTAGCTGTGGCCCCTCCATCTTTTAGCATCAAACGATGTGCAAATCCAGCATCAAACTAGGTCTTGTTTATGAAAAGTTCATCAACAAACACTTGTGAAACTCTGTGCTGCCCCAGAAAAACCTGGGCTTCCAGGAAAAATGCCCATATCCACCATCTTCTACATCATGAAGACCAACGATTAAAAAAATCTTTTAGAAACTTGTAACAACCCGGAAATAAGATTTTTGCCACATAAATACTCGCTTGTCCATATTTTGTTTTTAAAAACATTGTCCATGCATAGCAAGAGAATCCTTTTTAACAGTGTAAACAACTAAGAGTGATTCCAATTTCATAGTCATCCAATTTCATAGTTATCTAAATTCTGCCTCGTGTCTCTGTTTTTTCTGTGCTCAGGGAAGATAATAGAATGACATTTAAAAGAGTGTAATGACAAAAGCATTGCCCCCAGTCACAGCTGCAGAAAGCCCCTGAACACTCTGGAGATGGACTAATTTATCAGCATAATAGGGCAAATTTATCAAGACACATTGGTCCCAGCAGGGCATGGACTTCACTGGTAGGGGTCTAATGACTCAGGGAAAAAAATAATCACCAACACAGCATGCTGACGGCCATAGGGAGACTACAGTCCCTTGCACCATTGGTCATAGATGTTGTCGGCTGTCTGAAGAGGAGTCTCAAGCACCGAGAGAAGAGATCTCTTTTCTTCAGATAAGTTATTAGAAAAACATTGAGGGGCTACTGTTGGAGAGAGCAATTTCCTTTAAGAATATGTCACCACTCCTCAACATCTTCACCATGCCCATCTCAATAATAGTGCCTTAGCTATAGAAGACTTTATTTTTAAGTAACAAATGAATTTTAAAGGAATAGTTCACCCCTAAAAATAAAATTTGTGTTATTGTTTACTCACTCTCATGTTGCTCTAAACCTGTGTGACTTTCTTCCTTCTGTAGAACAATAAAAGAAGGCACATTAAAGAAGAAAGTAAGTTATTTTAGTTTTCTTTGCACACAAAAAGTATTATCGTGGCTTTATGAAATTACAGTTGAACCACTGATATGTCCTTACTACATTCCTGGACCCTGAACGTGGCAGTTGTATTGCTGTCTATGCAGAGTAAGAAAGCTCTCAGATTTCATTAAAAATAACTTAATTTTTGTTCCAAAGATGAACAAAGGTCTTACAGGCTTGGAACGACATGAGGGTGAGTAATAAAGAAACTGAATTTTCTTTTTTGGATAAACTGTCCCTTTAAATCTAAAGTTACATTAAAAATCTGACTGTTCATAACTGACCACAATAAATGCAAATAATAAGAATTATTAAACAGATCTCTCATGTGTAATATGTCATACTGTTGGAAAGGTCTCGCAAAAAAAGTATATTGTTTTACGTGCAAAACAAGATTTTATTTGTATATCAAAATCTTTAAGTGCACACAGGAGGTGTTCTATTTGAAATGTGAAAACTACTTTGCAAAATGTACTCCAAAACCTGGCATAATGGATTTATTGCCATTATAATTCTAGTATATGTGAACATCACCAGAGTATATGTTTCACAATAGGGTGCTGCTAGCCTGCAAAATGGGTTCATATTCCTTGGCAGTAAAATACGCATTCAAAGCAATACAAACTAATGGCACCCATATGCTAGCCACAGTTGGCAATGAAGTTTTAGACTGAAAGCTATCAAGATAGTTAAAAAAAACCACCAAATGCATTTCTTTAGGTTTTGTGCAGCTCACTGCAGGTAATTTGGGTTTATTTGATGGTCTTGGATATATAGGTTTTCAAATGTCAGGTCCGCCATAAATTACAGCTTTGTGAAGTTTTAATTTAACAGTTATTTTTCAAAGCTGTACTTTTTCTTTTTTTTACCAATTAGCAGATCTATGTGGCCATATGCCCGTTGCTTACAATAGTTTGAGCTCATTGCCAATACGGTTTATCTACATTTAATATGAGCTGCTATTATATACGAGACCGTTTCCTTTGACAAATCAAATAATTTCCAGTTTTGGCGACCAACGGACTTGCAATTGCTCTGGCAATTTAACCTCAGAGACATGTGGTTATTTTGTTGCTTTGAAAATCCACACACCAGAAATCGAATTGTTGGGCTCTTTTACATCTGAAACATCCTGCTGTTACAATGAAATATTACTCACCTTTACAGCTGCGTGTGTAATTGTGCCTCAGTTAAAGGTTCAACTTTTCAAAGAATATGATAAATGATGAAAATGGCCTTTGCTAGGTTTGTGTCCGCTTTGACATTAGATAATTAAAGAAAAAAAGAAATAAATACAGAAGCTGACCCAAAGAGTTCTTCACTTCAATAGCAGATGAAAGGGGTGAAATTCTTTCTTTTATTCTCGTAGAAGTTTTATTGCAACATACTGTTTTCAGTGTAAACTTGTTAACTTCAAAGCTTGTAGTGTCTTTTAAAGTGAAGGCACTGTGACAGCGGAGAGCTTTGCGTGAATCCCTGATTCCAATCTTTTTCTCCCTGAGATATCGCAAAAGAAACGATAGAGCCAAACAGTGTGATTCATCTGTTTTGCTTTGTATCACAAGCTATATCAATGACACTTATTTATCATTCTCACAGTGTTCGCTGTCATTTGAATGAGCAAGGCTTAAAATATAAAGCACCAAAAAAAGAAAAGTGAATTGCTTTTGATTCTCTTTGCTTCTTGATTAATGTTGTGGGATTGAATCAATGTTTATTTTTGCTGAACAGTTAAAAGAAACAATTTGCCCGAAAATTTGCCCGAAAATTGTTTCATCATTGGCTCATGAAATATAGAGATTTTTTTTAATTGCATTAGTTGCTCATTTTGATAGATGCTTACAATGTATTGAAGCTGGAACCTTTAATGGTGCGTTCACACCAGACGCAAATGAAGTGTAATTGTGCTGTCACAAAACGGGAGCGTGAGGCATTGCAAGATCATGTGCAAAAAAGTTTTTTATTAAAGCTCAGGGTCAGAATTGCAGTGGTCGATCACCAGCAGATACAATGGTGGGGGCACAAGCAGAGACAGAGTCGATAAACAAAGCAAAGGGTCACAGGCCACCAGGGATCCGGATCACAGACGGGGTCTGGTGGATCCGGCCACTCTGGTTCTGGATCACAAACTGGGTTTGGTGGATCCGGCCGTTCGTAACCCAACTCACAAGCCACCATGACTGGACACGGCTCCTCATACCGTGCTACGGGGTTGAGACCTGTTACGTGCGGGTCAGGAACCGCGAGGACCTTCTGCAGCTCGTCAGGCTGTGTGAACGGAACTGACCGGACAGTGCACGGCTCCTCGTACCGTGCTATGGGGTTGAGACCCATTACATGCGGGAACTGCGAGGACCTTCAGTGGCTTGATTGGCTGCGTAACCGGGACAGACTGGATTGAACACGGTCCCTCGTACCATGCGACAGGAATCGTGAGGGGCTTCGACAGCTTCCCTAACTGTCCTTTGGTGACTGGTTGAGCATCACTCAGCCCCTCTTGCTGAGTGATGGCACCGGCGCCCTCTATGGCCGAATCGGGAACCAACAGAGTGTTAACAAGCTCCCCTAGCTGTCGTTTGTTACCTGACTGAACATCACTCAGCCCCTCTCTCTGAGTGATGGGTACTGCGCCCTCTGAGGGTGACTCGGAAACCACTGACTGGGTAGACAGCTCCTTGAGCTGTGAAACCGGAACCCATTGGGCTTGGTACAGCACCCCTGGCTGTGTAACTGGAGCTGATCGGACAAAAAACTCTTAGGTTGAGTAACCGGGACCAGTAGAGCTTTACATGGCTGCACTGGGTCTGGGAGCAGCGGACTGGGCAGATCCTCCTCGCGATTGACCACCATTTTGTGTCACGTCTCACGATTTTGTGCTGCTCTTCACGAACGGCCGCCATCTTGTGCTGTGTCTCTGGGGTTGACCGATCAGCCTGGCTCAATCCTCCTGGCTGAGACCGCACTCTCATCAGGCAAAGAAAGACTCCCGATTCCCATGCCAACTCGGTAATGTCCGGTAGCTCAACAGGGCTGAACTGGCGTGCGGTGCTCATAAACACCGCGGTGAGAATAGTATTGTTGAGACCTGACCGTTCTTCGAGCTAAATAAACTCCAAAACAAAGCCCTCGAATGGCGGGTCTCGGCGTACGGGTGCAAATAGTCCCTCCGAAAACGTCATACTAATAAATCAAAAACTGAACGAGCCCTTCTCCTTCCTTTAGAAATCACCGTGCTGAACTCTATTTTGAAGGTTCTTTCTGTCACAAAACGGGAGCGTGAGGCGTTGCGAGTTCATGTGCAAAAGTGATTTATTAAAGCTCAGGGTCAGAATAGCAGTGGTCGATAGCCAGCAGATACAACGGTGGGGGCACAAGCAGAGACAGAGTCGATAAACAAAGCAAAGGGTCACAATACCGGTAATCAGAGTCCTTAGAGAGAGGCAGAGGGAAAGTCCAGGTTCAGGCAGAGGTAGTCAACAGATAATCCAACGGGAACAAACAGTGAGATACTTGGAAAACGAAAGAATGTGACATAAACAATGAACCGTGACAACATCTAGCACTGAGCAGCTTTTATGCTGGGGGATATCCGGGTGGAAGTGAACAGAGCTATGGCAATGACTTCAACATAAAAGTCTGGGTTAGAACATACAGAAAAGAGTACATGAATTCATAATAAAAGTCCGGGAGTGAGAAGTAGGGGAAAAACACACAACAGGAGTTCTGGACGCTGGAGTGCCCTCCATTGGCCTGCACTGGCACCTCCAGCTAATGGTTACATGCCTTCACACCAGTTTTAATTTTGACAGCAAATTTTAATTTAGTCTTAGTCTTGGTCTTTTGACTAAAATTACTTATAGTTTTAGACATTTGAATTGTTTTTAGTTGCAGTCTTTTAGACGACTAAATCTATGGTAAATTTTGTCGGCTAAAATCGAACAGGTTAGTAGGGGAATAGTTACAGTGTAATTCATTTATAATGCATTTCTCTAAAATTTCCAAAATCAATATGTTTAACATTAAGATTTTATCATAATAGACCCTGATTTAACTGTGGTGACACACAACATGCCATTATGTTAAAATTAAATATAACCACTTCTCATCAAGGTCAAGAACATAGTCTCCTTTTCAATAACATACCAATTGTTATATAGGCTAATTATCCATTCTATATTGTTTACCATATTATTCATTCTTTCAAGCAGAAATATTTTTTTAGATAAATAAATTTATAGTAATCTTTAGAACTACTAAGTACAACGTGATTCAGTCAGGGGCATTGAGTGATTTTACTTTTGTTACTTGATTACCATGACTTTGACAATAGCAACTAAATTTAGCTGCGGTCCCTTTAAACCGAATACACGCGAATGCAATGTACTCATGCATGTTCCCTACCCTTTACATTCACTTAATACGTAATCGACTCTGTTTACCTGAATGCTAGTCAAAACTGACAATTTGAAATCATTTTGAGTGTAATTCTCCATTCAAGATTTCAACTGAGCTCTATCTTCCATCTCCAAATCCATATGCCTTCTCTTCTCTTAATCCCACATATTGAGATTTTTGAATGTTTTATGAGATGTGCAGCAAGTGTATAGCTTATGAATAGACCTTTCTCACAACTTCCGCATTTTGCACCGGAAATACGTTTTCTCCCCATAGAAGTCCACTATAAGGAAACGGCTTAACGTGGCTTAACGGACGCTACGTTACCTTAATAAGAACCAGGGGAAACCAAACTTCTGTCAAATTTTATTCATAGTAAAGATTGCCACTGTCAAAAGAACAAGCTCTTATTCCGCGTATAAAGTGAATAATATCTTGTTTAATCGTTCGCCCCTATAGAAGTCCATTATAAGGAAACTGCTTAACATGGTCTAACCAATTAACCACCACAGAGACTGGAAGCGCCTGGCTAAAGCCCCTCCCTTGATGCGAATTGGCATTTACTGTGAAGAGCCTTTCTCGCGTGAATGAAGCGAATTTCACGCGTGAGTGAAGCGAGTAAACTCAAAATATTCAAGCTTCAACTATGCGCGAATAGTACGATTTATTCGCATAAGTTGTGTCTGGTGTGAATGTAGCAAAAGTTTCATGAAAACACCAAGAAAGAAGCATAAAAATGAATTAGACTTGTGCGTAATATTCAACATCTTCTGAAGCTGTATGTAGCTTTTTGTCCAAACAGACTTAAAATTTAAGCTTTATCTTTAGATATATCTAACCTGATGCTTTAACTGTGGACAGGGATGTATATCATCAGTAGTGAACAGCAGTATCTTGCTCTCATGGCATTTATGTTTGTTTCATAGAGGGTGTCTTAGGTTAACAGGAGCTATGTTGGTTTGATAGATCTCATTTCAGTGATGTGCAGTTTTACAGCTCTTTCACAGCTTTTGGCATTGAGCTGAGTTTGTTATGTTCAGAGTTCAGTTTGTTTGGTTGGTGCACTGTAAAACTTTCTGAAATGAAGAATTATCTTTAATTAAACAAATGTTCTTATATTCTTGTGCTCCAATTGCAACATGCATTTTACTCATGTTTTAAAGGAATCATTTACACAAAACTAGATGCAGATCAGTTTGTAAATCCTCTGCAATGAATGGGTGCCGTCAAAATGAGAGTCTAAACAGCTGATAAAAACATCACAATAATCCGTAAGAAATCCACACAGTTCAAGTTCATCAGTTACTGTCTTATAAATTAGGACTTCAAACTTCAAAACTCGTATTTTGTCCAGAAGTGGTGATTTTAAAGTTAAAACCCCTTATTGATGAATTTGTTATTTGTAAACAGGCAGCTTTTCACTACACAAGATGTCAATTAATCAACTGGAGTTGTGTGCATTACTTGTGGATTATTATGATGGCTTTATCAGCTGTTTGGACTCTTTCTGATGGCACCCATTCAATGCAGAGCATACATTGGTGAAACAGTGATGTAATCAATGGCGTGTGCAAAAAATGCTCTCTTATATGCCCTGTTATATAAAAGTGTAACTGTTACCATCATTGGGAGAGATGTGCAGTGGAGGGATTTGTTGATATTGCTGTACAAGAAACTGTTAAATTTCCAAGTATACGATGATTGAAGAAAGTTTTCATCTTACCTGATAACAGTCAATCATTACAGTTCCTTAAATCCGTTTATGAATTTCTTACTTCAAATCAAATATTTAAAGCCCTATTTGGACGGGACTAGTTTTCTAAACTATGTTTGAGTTTCGATCGTCATCACCTGACGTCTATGATTTTCATGTACCATTTCGAATGGGATTAATATCTCCCTGTTTATTACAGAGGTGGGCGTGTCTGTTTTGTACATCTGGGCATCACAGAGATTACTCGCTCTGTATGTGTACATTGCTATAGTAATTCGGATTTATTACAATTAGTATAATCACAAATACCATGGTGAAGCTAAATGTCTAGTATGGAAAAACATGTTAATTTGGGGTTACTTTATTTTAACTATTATGTTTTTATTTGTAGTAAACCCATGTTTCACGAATTCGCACTTCTTCTTTCAATTAAATAAGCAAATTTGGCGTGCTGTCCGGGGAGCGAGCCGGGAGCTCGGCGGACCCCAAACTCAAGTGGAAACAGTGGGAGCTGTGTTTGTTAATGCAGTGAACAGTGGCTTCGTTGTCGCAATGAATGACAATGCATGAAGCTGACCATTCTGGCCCCCAGAGGGCAGCAGCCACTAGGATGGGGTACAACTCAAAGAGGGCGGAGGAGGCTACATGGGGAGGGGTTTCTAACAGCTGGGGAGGCCAAGGGGAAGCAAACCATCGGTTGCGATAGAAGCTGCCAAACCCGACAGAAGGGGCTGCGTCTGTGAATAACTGAATATCGAGAGGGGAGGAAATCAAATCGTTATAAAAGAAGGAATGGCCATTCCATTGGGAGAGGAAGGACTCCCAGAGCTGAAGTTCGTGGAGGCAAGGGGCTGGTAGGCTGATTTGATCCTCTAGGGCGGGAGCGGAGGAGGCTAGCGTTAGCAGGTGGGCGACCTTGGGGAATAATTCACATGGCGAAGTTTAGGTGCCCGAGGACTGATAGAAGCTCTCGTTTCGAGCACTGGGGGTTGGTGAGGAGATTGGTAGAGATCAGGATTATTCTGTCTACTTTCTCTTTGGGAAGGGAAGCAATGAATTTGGGAATGCCTAGGTCTGCAAAGACCTTTAACACCCTGCTTAGATCTGCACCGGGGAGGGCGTGGGGAGGGGAGATAAACAGAAAGTCTATAAGTCTATAAGATTATTGATTTGGTGGTTATTTGAAAGGATCCAGCAGATGGCTTCGGAGAGCATGTAAAAAATTTTAGGACTGCTTTTACATCCGAAAGTCAGGCGAACTGCGAAGTAGAATAGGTTCTGCCACTGAATGCCGAAAAGGTGCCAAAAGTCAGGATGGATAGGCATGACTTTAAAGGCGGATGTAATATCAACCTTTGCCATCCAAGCTCCTTTGCTGACTTTTTTGATCATGGACATAGCTTGGTCGACTGTGTGGTAATTGAGGGAGAATTCTTCTAGGGGAATGAGGCTATTAATGCTGGGGATGGGTGAATTGTGGGAAGCGGACTGCAGATAACGGGCAAATTAGGGACTGAGAGGGGAGGCTGCAAACTCCTGGATGAAAGCCGTTCGCCAGACCTGATAACAGATAATGTGAAAAGTTAGGGTCAGGGAAAAGAGACAGTTCGGCTGACAAATGAGTAATGCTGACAAGAGTCGATAAATACTTTTTTGCTTGTTTATTGAAAGGGGTACAAATAGATCTTGAGTGGGCCCCCCCGCAAAAGCTGTAAACGTGCAAGAATTTGTATGATGAACGGAAACAGGCATTTGAATTACATTTTTGACAGATGGAGCGGGAAGAAAGAGAGGGGCAAGAGACAGGCTGGTGAAAGAGGGAGGTGATTCTGGGAACGTAACTAGTGGATTTAGGGCTTTCCTCGTGGGAGGGGAGGGAGGGATTAACATAAGTACAGGAGTCAGAAGCGTGTGTGACAGACCTGGAGACCGCGCAGGTGAAATTGTGGCAACCGGTGAACACGCGATTGTTCAGGTTGAGGTCGAGGGCACCCCAGTAAGGACACTGATTTCACTGGGACACCCTCAACACGGATTTGGCGCTAAACATTCTGTGATACGTATAAAAGTGGGTGCCCCCATAGGAGGACGCGAGCTCCACGATGATCGCATGGTAATCATTGAGCTCACGCCTCCTATGGGGAAAAACAGAACAAATGGTGTTGGTGAAAGGGGCAAAAGCAATGGAAAATTTGGGGAAGGTGAGTGCTCGGGACGGATTTGAGTGGGACTGTTTTAAAGTAAGGGTGAATTCGCCGCAATCCACCCGGCGGTCTGCAGGACTGGGGGAAAAAGGAGGGAAAACAAATAGATGTCCGAACCTGCCAGAATTTGCGCTCTGATGGCTGGAGGCACAGGAGCTGGCTCAGACACCGGGGTGTTGGCTGGAATAGGCAGAAAGGGGGCGGTAGAGAGAGTGTAGGGTGAGTAGGAGGAGAACGAAGAAGAAGGAAGGGGGGGAGGGCCGGGGCTATAAGTGGCTGTAGCGGTAGGGTTAGCAGAAATTGTAGCGGGGGAAGACAAGGTGAAAAAAGACTGAGGAGGGAGAAAAGCAGAGGCGGCCAACAAAGGAATAAGGGAGTCAAATTGTCCATGTTCGGGGAGCACGGAGCCTGAGGGGAGAGGAGAAATAATGTAAGTGTTGGATGAGGTTGACTCGATGGGGCCGGGAAACCCAACAGAACAGCGTGCCAGGGGCAGAGAAGAGGCCTTGCAGACCCTGGAAGGGGAAACCAGCTTGGTGCAGCGTAGGGAGGCCGACTTGCGGAGCGGAAGAGCTTGTGGAAGCCTCTGGAGCTTGACAGACAGACGATGGAGCTTTGCTGAGGCTGAGCTGGCTGGAGGGAGCTGGTGTGGGGTGAGTAGGTTGGCTCGATTTCTTAGCCTTTTGCTTGGCTGGTGAAGTGTTTGGAGGGGCGGCGTTAGCCTGGCTTGCGTGCAGGAGTCTGCACAGCTCCGCTTTGCTGTAAAAAAATATCACCGGCAATCCCCGATATCGCATTCGGACGGGATTAGTTTTCTCATAGGACCACTGAGTTTGCAGAAAAACAGTAGGTAATTTGCTCTGCAATTATCAAAGAGGTTGTGAGAGAAAAACACAGACATGGCAGATTCGGACGGGATTAAAATCACCAAGTACGTCTGTGGAACCAACATTTCTCTAACGACCCCCTGTAAAACTAGTCCCGTCCGAATAGGACTTAAGACAATCTTTAAAAAAACAAAAAGTAAGGGCATACGCTATTCTTCACGGCATCAAACATCAATCATTGCTACATAGTGGAGGGGGGAGGGGGGTGGGTGGCACTAAGAGCTGGTCTCGCCCAGGGAGTAATTCCATGTAGAACCGCCACTGGATGTAATACTACATTTCCAACATGGTCTCACAACCAATTCGTAAGTATTCGAGGTGGCAAAACCGTGCTAATTCGAACAAATTCGTACAAGATTTTTCTAAACCCCAGTGACAGGTAGGTTTAGGGGCAGGGTAAGGTGTAGGTCATTCATACGAATTGGCAACTCATAAAATACGTACAATTTAGCAATGAGTGATGTCGTAAGAATCTGTACGAATTAGCTACCTCATAAAATATGCAAGAATTGCCGTAAGACTGAGTTGAAATTTTTCCAAATCTAGCCTGATGAAGAAACAAATTAATCTACATCTTGGATGGTGTTATGAACGAGAACGTGAAGCGTGCGAGTTCATGTGCAAAAGAGTTTATTAGAACTCAGAGTCGGACAGACAAGATCGAGCGCTGGCAAACGGGAGCAGTAGAGGCATAGACGATAGGGTAAACGTATAAACAAAGCAGAGATCAGATACCGGTAAACAGAGTCCTTGGGGAAAAAGCAGAGGGGAAGTCCAG
>JAUMHQ010000065.1:4882525-4902257 GCA_032361165.1 Enteromius paludinosus | reverse complement strand
TTAATATAAAAAACTGCAAGCAGTTTTAGTAAATAATAAAACTGCGTTTTATAATAGGCTTCAGTTAGGGGGAAAAATTAGTTTTCCCCATGCGTCTTAGCAGACGCAGTACTCGTTCCATGTCTCAGGGAACAGGGGTTACGGAAGTAACCTTTATGTTTTCTTTCCTTTAAAGCTTAATATAGAATTGTGCTATATTCACAAAAGTCAGTGTTATTTGCTTTTCTTAGTTACATATTTTCTTCAAGGCAATCAATTTATACTACCATAGATAAATGGTTTGTTTGTGATACATTTGATATGCAGATGCGCTAGACCTTTACCTTTTAATTAAAAGTTATGAATAAAATCCCGTCTTTAAGTGCCTTAGTCAAAGACTCTTAATAAGCACAGAAGGTCATAATGGGCAACTATAATCTTTTATAACATAACATGACTCTGTCATTTATGGTGTAGAAGTGTAATGCAAAAAAAGTGTAATTAAATGCCAAGAGTCTTTTATTTGAAAGTTTTCTAAATGAGTTGCAAGTGCGGTTACTGATGGATACATTCATTACGAGGCATGCTTTGCAAGGCTTGTCTGTGAAAAGAAAGGGATGCAGTATGCAGTAAACAATGAGCATTCATAGTAATCAAAGCACTTCATAATGGCCATAATAGCAAACGTGCTGTTGCATGTACAAGACTACTGCAGACGTGAGAGGTCACTGCATGAAAAGGCTGAAGCGGGGTGGAAAACACAATTGTGCCGGTGAGTGATAGTGTTTCATAGTGAGAATGTGCAGTTACTCATCTCCTGACACAGCTGTTTATCTAGATATTTACTTAGAGGGAAGGC
The DNA here is from genome assembly GCA_032361165.1 of Enteromius paludinosus. Taxonomy (NCBI): domain Eukaryota; kingdom Metazoa; phylum Chordata; class Actinopteri; order Cypriniformes; family Cyprinidae; genus Enteromius; species Enteromius paludinosus. The sequence continues at coordinate 4,901,419 of JAUMHQ010000065.1, read as the reverse complement.
AGAGGTGTTTGTGTCATGCTGCTGATAACACAGAGAGAAGATGACCCCCTCCCTGCACAAAATCCAAATCATCACTCGGGTGGCTAGATTTCTGCAGCTGTTTCTCTAGCTGCCTTCATATTATGGCAATGGGGGCCAGTTTTACCAACTCTGTGTAAATTACTTAGACTAGGTGTGGAATAACTAATTTAATAATCTTATTGTGTTGTGATATTTTTGTTTTGTTTATTTATACAAAGACCAAATTACTCATGCAATTTAGCATTTTTCGTATTATTTTTTATATACATTTTCTGTTACAGGCCTATAAACATAAATTCTTTACAGGGGCATCATATAACCTGAATGGTTGTAGTCCCAGTTAGTAGTAAACATACGTACACCGACATGTCAAGCATCTCTAGAATTTCTGCCAGTATTTACCTTGGGGTGATCCATAATTGATCAATGATAAAAAAAGGAAGCTGTGGATACTGCCTCCTCACCAAAGAAAATAAAGAATAAGCCACTGAAGGCTGTTCGTCACAGTGATGTGCTGCGGTTAAGGGCAATCATATGCCACGATCTTAAGTGAAGTAAATAATATTTGGCGTGTTGTAATATGATATATTAAAAGACAACGATGTTTAACATGTAATGATATTTTTCAATGTTACTACTCCTACTACTAATAATTAAAATGTTTCTGGTCATGTGAAATGTTTATGGCTACTAATGCAATGACAGAAGAGAAAAAAATAGACTTTATGTTGAATTCAACTGATGCATCCAGGGTAAATATTTATATTTTAAATGTTCCTTTTTTGTAGTTGCACTTTAAAGTCTGCAGGTTTCAATATGGGCTTAAAATTTTTCACATTCTTCTAGACCAAATGATCCAGGTTGTTCAGCAATGTTTGTAGCTCCATTTTTGGTTTTATTTCTCCTGAAGAGTTTGAGGAGATGTAAAATGTAAAAAAAATTCAACCAAATTCACTCACCTTTATGTCTTTTTTTTTTTTTCTTTCCGTCAAACAGAAAATAAGATATTTTAAATGGTAACCAAACAGTTTTGGTTTTAACTTGTTTTGATCTTATGCATAAAACATATACCATGGAATTTGATGGAAAAATAACATTTATTGTTATGAATATTCTTTAATCTACCCCACAATTAGTAATTATTTATCTATCAAATCTTTAAAAGTTTAAAAGCTTTGTTCTTTGCTCTCTCTTTGGTCTTTTGATCAAATTAAGATATTTTTGATGAATTCTGAGAGCTCTCTTACCCTCTATAACCAGCAATGGAGATCAGAACCAGGGGTTCATCCCTAATTTTCCAAAGCTACGATACTACACTTTGTATTCACAGGAAACTAAATAAAATAACAATTTGTCCCCACAGCACCATTTTGGAGAGTAACAAATAGTGTATGCTTTTCTTTGTTAGCCGCGCCGCATGCATACAGTGTTCCTTATCAGGACTGTCTATGACGCTTTGGGAACGCCTCGGCGTTAGCCACTCTCTGAAACAGCTGTGAATCTATCCAAATAAGTGCTCCGGCGTCATAGGTGGTGACGTCAAGACTCCCGGAGCTTAAAAGCCCAGGTGCAGCGCATTACACATTAGCTTTATTCATTCAGCGTGCTCTACTGTGAGTCTGTCACAGCTTTATCTCTCGCAAGAAGTGATATTTCTCTTTAAAAGAAAAAGAATTATGAGTCAGGAAGAGCAGTGTAGGAGATGTGTGAGCCCCTGCCACCGTTTCCTAACACCCAGAGACTCTCATGATATGTGTGTGGCTTGTTTGGGGGAACAACACGTGGTGTCTACTCTCCCGTGTTGATTGCCCGTGTTGTAACGAGCTCCCGCTGGCTTCTCTCCGCTCACAAAGGGCTCGCTTTGAGGAGGGAGTCTTCGTGGGCATTCCCCGTGGGTCAGGCCCCGCTGTCGCTGTGGCAAAGCGCCGCGAGCGGCTACTTCCTCTCGGGTGGGCCTGTCCTTGGAGAGACACTCGTCTTCCTCTGAGGAGGTTGACGTGACAAGTGTGGACAGCCAGCCAGCACTCCAGTCACTACAATACCACGAGTTGCTGGAAGTGGTGACTCGCGCTGTCGAAAGGCTCAGTCTTGATTGGCCGGAAGCCCAGCGGACTGAGCCACAAGCGAGCAGACTGGACAAGCGGTTCTTGTGGAGCGCCACTTAGGGTTGAACTTGTCAGCAGTAAAATCTCAGGACAGGGTTCTGCTGATGGATGCACCACTGTCCCCCGCAGGGTTATTCGGGGACGTGGTGGAAACGGTTGTGGAGCGACACCAGCTGTCTAAAAAAGAGGTGGCCGTTTTTCAATCTGTTCTGCTCCGTGATAAACAGCGACCTCTGAAGACTCCTTCCCTGCATCGGAGGAGTCAGAAGGAGAGTGTTGCGTCTCATGCACCCCTGCAAAGCTGGGGTGCAGGGGACAGACACTATGGGGCTTCCAAACCGTCAGCTCCAAGAAAAGACCTGAGGGAGGTGCTGACGGCTAGGAAAACCCAGACAAAAGAGGGTAAAAGGAAATCCTCCTGAGCTTCAGGAAGCAGTGAGAACCCAGCCAGGGGTGTCGCACCATCACACGGCACCCATGGCTCTTTTTGGTGCTCCTCAGCAACCTCTGAGATGCGTCTCAGGGGAGCTGGTGGGTGCCCTTCACCGAGGGGGTTGGAGCAGCCCGATCAGTGTCCTATCTGCGAGCCGGGGGGACAAGAGTCATGCCCCGCCCTGGGGGCCAGTCTTGGGAGACTGGTACCCTTAGTGAATTATATAGCGGCATGGGAAGGGCTGCAGGGGATATCTCACATGCTTCTACAAATAATAAAATACAGATATCTCATACAGGCAGACGCACTGTCGAGACAAGGGCCGAGGCCCGGGGAATGGAGACTTCATCCATGAGAGGTAGAACAGATCTGGCATTGTTTTTGTCGAGCAGAGGTGGACCTCTTTGCAAGTCAAGAGAACGCTCAATGTGAGCTCAAATGAGCTGATTATCAGAATCAGGTGCATTAACAAAGAGAGACATATGCAGAGCAGGGGGCCGCAAGGACCAGGATTGAGAACCACTGCTCTAGGGTACCAACATGGGACCTGACAGTAGTTTTAGAAGCTCTTTCTACACCGCCATTGGAACCTTTAGATCAGATCTCTGATCGGCATTTAACCATCAAGACGGTAATCCTGATGGCACTTTCCTCACTCAAGAGAGTAGGTGATTTGCAGGCGTTATCACTAGTGCCTGACTGTATTGACTTTGCACCCGGACTGGTGAAAGTTTTTCTCTTCCAGCGAGTGGGATATATTCCTAAAGTTCCTGCGACTCCAACGCAGCCTATAGTCCTTCAGGCTTTCTGCCCCCCTCCTTTCCAGTAGACGGGCAATGAAGGACTTCACTACGTATGCCCAGTGCGAGCACTGGACCTGTACATTCGTAAATCTGCGGCATGGAGGAAGGCGGACCAGCTGTTTGTGTGCGTGGGTCCTCCTTGAAAGGGACTAGCTGCATTAAAGCAGACGCTGAGCAGTTGGATAGTGGATGCTATATTTATGGCCTATGACTCTGCAGGTCTCCCCTCGCCGATGGGAGTCAGAGCTCATTCCACTAGGGTTGTGGCGTCTATAAAAGCCTACTTCGCAGGTGTCCCGGTATCGGACATCTGCAAAGCGGCTGGATGGTCCTCGACCTTTGCAAGGGTCTATGGACCTGACCTTCCAGCTACCCCAGGTTCTGTCATCCTTAGTTGTGCTGCTCCACACTAGGCAGGAACTTGTGGGTATGGGTTTGTGGGATTTTGTTCCCAAAGCGTCATAGACGCAGTGTGAGTTCCTGAAAAGTAACATCTCTGGGTTAAGTATATAACCCCAGTTCCTTGAAGGAACGAGACACTGTGTCTCTAGCCATACTGGATAGATTCACAGCTGTTTCAGAGCGTGGCTAACGCCGAGGCGTTCCCACAGGGTCATAGACGCAGTGTCTCGGTCCTTCAAGGAACTGGGGTTATACACATAACCCAGAGACGTTTTCTTTCAAATCAAAGTGTAAAAAAACTCAAGAAAATATATGGCTGACACAGAACAGAGTATGTTATTTATGTTTAGTGGATACTGCAAAATGCCAATATAGTGACACAGAGGAGACAAACTGTTGAAAAAAAACCTAATTCTTTTTGTTGCCTTCACGTCCAAAAAGTTCTCATTGCTTCATACAATTATGGTTGAACTCCTGATGACACATGCATTATTTTACCGATCTACAGTTCTGGACGTTGGTTGTGTTAATTCCAAAGCTGTCAGTATGAGAGGGTCAGAGAATTCATCAAAAATATGTTTGTTTGTGTTTCAAAGATGAACAACATGAGGGTGAGAAATTAATGACAAAATTTAATTTTTTTAGGAATAACACTTTTATAACTTGGCGAATTTAAACTTTTCTTTTCTGAAGAATTTAAGAACTATCTCCATTTGCTCTCCATTTCGTTTTATTGATGTCCGGGGGACGCAAATGAGATAATGAAGCGATCTCATTTGTGATGTGGCAGTCACAGATGTGTGTTTATGGGCTATTTTACAACACGGCTCATCCGATCAGCCACTAGAGCCGGATGCGTTTCATAAAGAACAGTATTCCAGGCATGCAATATCTGCCTGACAATAATTGCAGGATCAGTGTCTTAATTACCATCTGTAATCAGCCGATGAAATTACAGTTCTTTGCGCTCATTACCTGAAGTGTGTGTGTCACAATAGATCCCTTTGTGCTGTGAGAAAACAATCCGTACACTTGCTTGAGTTACATTAAAGTCGGTTTTTAAGTTTCCAAGAGAGTCTCTCAAGGCGGGACTGTTGTAAAGTGCCCATTACACGAGTCACTCAAGAGAAAGAGAAGCGGCCCCTCCCATAAATATCCATTTTCCTCGCTAAATTTAGTCTTTATACTGCATCAAGCTGTTAGTAAGACTGTGAAAGTCCATTACGTTTCGCAAAATTGGGCTGAAGTGGCAGTTTTCATGAGGAATATTGATGCTTTTGGATGCATTCTTGAGATACGACTCCAGTTACCCTTCATAAGGTGCCTCAAGTGCAAAATGCCATGCAGGAACCCAACTATGGGTTTCTGTGGATCAGAAGAAAGGGATATCAAAGAAAACCAACCTCTAATCACCCTTCCTTGTTGCCATGGCTTTAGAAGGACTAACGAAAGAAAAATTGCCCGTCGCCACCTGAACACACACATATCAACCTGCTTTCTAGGCCACAAAGAAATGATTTTCTGAGAGTAGCTATTGTTTCTTTTCACGGTTATCAATCAATGTATCAAACCGATCATTTCTGTCAAGACCAAGTATTGTTTTGGCATCAATCATGCTTCTGAAGAAAAACCATCAGGCATATTGAGTCAAGAGCTAGTAATGTGGCTCAAAAGAGTTTTTTGCAGAGGAGTCCTAAGAGAGATGGCTGTGAATGCAAGCACAAAGCGTGTGATTATGTTGATGTACAATTATCCAGGAAATGACTGGCTTCAGGTGGAGATGCTTTTACTCTCATTATTAGAGGCAAATGGGGTGTATTTGTGGTGGGTTTTTAGCATAATCTTTGAATTGATTAAAAAAAACAGCCCGTTTTTGCAAAAAAATATATGTAATAGGCCATTTACTTGCACTACGGGAACAACCAGCCGCTGTTTATTTTGTTAAAGTGTTGAAACATTTGTTGAGGGGAAGGTTTGGTTTTTATTCCATTTGATTTAATAATGCTTTTAGAGTTAGCGTGCCAGATGTTCTTTTAACTCGAAGGTGACTTGAGAATTTTTAATCATTAATGCTGCTTGCTAAGGCAAGCATTAGTATTTCAATATGGGTAAGGTGTTTTTCAAAATATTATACTTAAGCGGTGCAACCATGAATGATGCCACAAATTATGTGGCTGATTTACTATTCGTTTTCTAAGCTAACAAATTTATGTTTTTTCACTTGGCAGATGATAAAACAGACCAAAAAATCCTTGAGAATATAGTTTTCTTGAAAAATTAGAATATCATTGAGACTAGGCTGTGCATTCATTAAATCTTCACAGATTATAAATAAAACAAAGTATTTGATATAATATATAAATAAAATGAATATATAAAATCTATTATAAAACTTTCTTTTAATTAAAATAAATAAAATTATGGTTGCTTTCATCCAGCAGTGTAGATGAGTTTGTTTCTTCATCAGAACAGATCTGGAGGAATGTAGACTTGCTGGATCAGCTGTGATGAATGGGTGCTGTATTGTCATAGTCATTATTATTATTATTATTTTACAAGAAAGATATATATTTATTACACATATTTATTTTTACAGACATATGTTGGGCTTTGTCCAAAATAAAATATAGTTAAAGGAAAAAACTAGATGGCTATATCAGATAATTGTATTAAAGTAATGACAGTAACAGGATTGACGTCATAGTCACAGGACTGATAGGGATGATAGGACACACATTCTTCAGCACACTGCACATATTTGTTTACATAATACTGCACATTTTTACAATTTTAAATTGCATTATATTGATTTGCACTTACTTGGTATAGTTGTATGACAATAGCAAACAGTGATTTTTTTCACTGAAAGTCAGTTCATGATTGATTTAGCTGATTACATTTCTAAGATATCTAATGTTTTAAGGGTATTGTAATTAGATAATGCATCCATCTGTTTGTCTGTGTCCCCTCATAGAACTTCAAATATACTGATCTGGTTCAATTATTAGGCAATGAGGATGATGAGATCTCGGTCTTTCTGTTATCATCTGAAACCAGACCAAGATTTCCTTGAATATTGCAAGACTGGGGTAAAGGTCTGCAGTCACTTTGCTGCTATTGTTGTAAATGAGTTTACATGGATGGATTACTAACAATGACTTGGGTGAGGGGTGGGGGGAGGGGGTTGTTATTTGGGGATAATAGCAACAATACCAATACTACTAACTAAAATGTAACTCATGTTAATATGCCACTGAATGGCACAAGCATAAAATTACATCCAGGGTGGCCTTTAAATATGTTTGAAGTTTACACAGACAGTCTTTCATTCCTGTTACCCAAATGTCAAAGCCCGTAACCCTAAAAAGTATTAGGGATGACAGTAACAGGTTTGACAACTAATTTGTTAGTTGTTAGATAATAGTCAAGTTCACAACAGCACTTGTTGTACACGTTGAAATTATTTTTCTTGTACACATTAATTGTATTAAATGTAATAAATAATTGATTCAATTTACATTTTCAAAAATGGTAACAGTATAGATAATCCATGATGCACCAGCCAGTCAAGCATCATAAATAATAAAAAATTATAGACGTGATAGAGAAACATGCTTGTGATTTGTACATTTATTTTATGTATTTATTTTAAGGGTTTTTTGGTAAAGGTAACAGGGTTGGTGTGCTCTATCACGTGCTCTGCCGGCATTGCATAAATGTCTTCTCTCTGTGTTCCCATTCATGTACCGGACTCCATTTCCCAGAATGCACCTATCCTCCACAGCAGTTTCATGTTAGGTTCAATCACTGTCTAATTATCACCTGTATAAATACCAGACTGTTTGTCTTACCCCTTTGCGCAGTTTTGTGATTCCGTAGTGTTCCAATCTAGAGCGTTTCTCCTTTGTTTGCCCATCCGTGTTCTGATCTTTGCTTTCTCCTCGTATCTTGTATGTTCGCTGCCTGCCTTTTCGACCTTCTGCCTGTGTACCTCGACTTTGCCTCTTGCCTCATCTTCGTGATTCTGTTAGCTGTTGTTTTGACCCTGATTTGTCGACCTCGAATAAACTTTATGCAATTGGATCCAAACACCTCTGACTCATCTGTGACAGAAAACTTCGCCACACCAGGATCCAGCAACAGTTTAGATGTCTCACGATCTCTAGGGAAATTCAAGGAACAACTGGCTGCAGGTATGTATTTTGCTGCTCAATTCAGCGTGCTTGTGCAGAGGGATCTGCCTTTCTACACGTATGCCACCAACACCCAAAACTTCCCGCAAAATGGCCGCTGTATCCAAGGCCTCTGAGGCCCAAAAATGCTATGCAACTTTTATAGTGAGGAGATAGGCCAAAAACCTTATGCTTATCAGCATTAATGCTATTTGAAATATTTAAAGTGATTGTTAATTTACTTTTTATGTAATGTTAATGAAATAATACATAGTATCCACACTTGTGAATGATTGTGTTGTTTTTAATCAGCTGTTTGGATTCTTATTCTGACGGCACCCATTCACTACCATCACGCCCAGCTGGAGATGCCAGCTAGAGTCTGCTGATGGCACTCCAGCCCCAGGACTCCTTTTGTGTGTGTTTGTCTCTGCTTGTCATTCCCGGACTTTTATTATGTATCTGTTGTCTCCACCCTTCTTGTTTGCACCTGGGCTTCCTATTCCTAATTCCTATATTTCCCGTTGCAGACATCTGCTTCTCCACGGACCTTCGCTTTGCTTCTTCCCTCGGACTCCGTTTGCTGGTAATTCGACCCTTGCTTTGGATAACGTTTACTCTATTGTCTTTGCCTATGCTGTGTCTGTCTGCCGGTGCTCGATCTTGTCTGTCTGACCCTGAGCCTTTAATAAACTGTTTGCAAATGAACCCACACGCTTCACGCCCTCATTCATGACAACAACAGAGGATCCATTGGTGAGCAAGTGATGTAATGAGAAATTTCTCTGAATCTAAATCTTGGATGGCCTAAGAGTTTTTGATATTTAAAAATGAATGCATTTATGTTACATTGCATAACCAAATAAGTTAAATTGACTGAAATGCTTTCAAGTTTCTTGGAGATTGTTCTAAATGCCAGTAATGGTCATAAGTGAAAATCATGTTTCAGAAAACATATTACAGCTTTCATTTAATAAACTTTTTTTTTTTTTCTTTATGTTTTATGTACCACAGTGTTTTAAAAGCAAATTCTTGAATCATAATGAAGTATTGCTGGGTAATTAGCATGTTAGATTACTGATAGCCGTAGATCTCTAACAACACTTGTAGATCAGTGCTAGACTTCGCACCATGACTCATCATAATCAAGGCTGTATATTTCAAAGATCACATCAGCGGCCTTGTTGAATAAAGAGCCCTTTAGCGAAATTGCAATGACTTACATAATATGTCGGAAATGTTTTACCATTGCAGCATTTTACAACCCACAGTTCATAATTGACATCATTATACCATACGTTTCCTTAAAATAGACCACTTTTATGCATATTTATTATGATGACAACAACAATAATGAAATATTCTGTATGGGTAAAAGCTTGATTTCCCAAGCTCTAAGATAAAAAGAAAAAAGAAAAAGAAAACTAATAGATCTACTCTTTTTCATAGTGCACCATATGGCTATGGAAAAAGTACAGTGCGACTTTAGAATACCCACATATAAACTCAGCACGAAAACAGGGAGTGACAAAAGAGGAAAGGGATGTCATTTCCATATGAATGACTCTCAGGCTGTAATTTCAGAAACCAAATCTTTCTACATTTGAAAGTACACTGATAAGTGCCTTTGTGATAATGGCTGAAACATGTTCAGCCCACTCTATTTAGCCCTCTGCCGCACTTTCATAACTACAACAGCGTTATCCCTCGCGCTGTGCGGCCGTGAATTGTTTTTGCACGGCCATGGTGGAACACAAATGCATGATATGCATGCTTAATATCATGTTAGCGTCATTGTAATTGCACAATGGAGATAACTGTTTGTTTAAACTATGTAAATGTGATATGCAGTGTGTGAAAACAGCACATCATTTTAGCCGCATTTTCTTATCGATAAATCTCCCAGAGAGTCAATTAACTGAGTGCTGGACTAGAATGTCTTTTTCTTACCGGCTAAAAAGTGTGATGGCTGCGTGCGGTCTGTGCCACGAGAACTCCGGTTGCCAGGCAATAGATGAAGACGCAGAGATATGCATCCATTTATGTCGAGAGATGTTTATTAAATTTGAAGGAAGATAATGGAAGTGGTGAATGGAAGGAAAGATAACAACGTGGGAGAAAAAGGAAGCAGAAAGTACAACTGCCACTCATTTGCTAGAGGATTAATTGACACAGAAAACGGAAAGTAGAGACTTCAGAGAGATGTCTGTACAGTACATTGCGTAACAGCTGGGTTATACTGAAAATCCTTTTCTTTTCTTCCCGTTTTATTTACAGAAACTTATACTTAACAACTATATATATTGAATTCAAATGTTTTCCTTATCAATACACAAATTAAAAAAACTAAATGGAAAAGCCATCTGTCACAAAATTAGCACCCTTACAGTAATTAAGAGGGTAAGTAGCAGTCAGACACTGCAAAACAAATACTGATCATCAACAAGTGTAAGCGTATCCAAAAGCAGAAGTTTTGGCAGTTTCTGTTCTGGAGCTTTCAGGTGTGTAATGCTTATGAGGTACGACATCAGCAATGATCTTAGAGAAGCAATTGTTGCCACCAGCAATCCGGGAAGAGTATTAAGACCATTTCCAAACAATTTGAAATCCACCATTCTACAGTGAGGAAGTTTATTAAAAAGGGAAGACATTCAAGAAAAACAGATCCTCCAAGGAGCAGACATCCTGACAAATATACCCCAAGTTTAGACCATGTAATGCTCAGAGAAATGGCAGACAGAACTTCACTCCAGGCTCCACAGGCCTCAGCTAACATGATAAATGATGAAATCCATGGCAGTAGTTAGAAAAATATGGGACAGGTATGGTATATTTTGAAGGCCTACTAGAAGAAAGCTTCTTCTAAAAAAAAAAAAAAAGTTGCTGGGTCATTTTTTAAACTGGGTTGATAAAGTATGAGTCTGTCTCCTATGAAATTAAAGAAATAAAGGTTTATACACATTTCATTTGTTAGATATTTTTAAAAATGTGGTGTAAGTTATATTACTTAATGCAATGCAACATAAGGACGTCAGCAGCGGCCGTTTTGTGCCTTTTGACTTCATTCCGTATAATAGTTTATAAGAGTTTAATTTAATTGATATGTTCTTTAATCTCAGTAGAGTTTGTGTATGACAGGTTTTGGAGTCAGTCACAGCATCTTTTAGCTAGAAGTGAAATGCGAGCCTGCGGTCTGAAGTTCACAGTTGCCCCATGAACAGCAACCCTTCATTTTTTTATTTCAACGCCACACAGGCACAAGAATTAGCACTACTATGCTACTTTTAAATGTGCCATTTTGTATTCTAAAATGCTTGTTAAAAGAGTTGAAATGCATGTACTGTAATATTGTAAACTATGCTGTATTTACCCAAATATATTAAATTTGTCTTGTATTTTGACGATGGGTGTTCTTGCTTAATTATAAATATTCATCTTTTGGATATTGCTGTTAATAGCAGATAGTAATTATGTGTGTGATTTTTTTATTTCATTTTAAGCCAGTAATATAATAATTTGTAAACAGTGTAATTAGATATTACAGTATATCACCTTTGACAGACTTAACAAATTTTTAAGTTTTGAGTGTATTTAGTCTAAAATTTGTATGTAGTATTCATAATGTATGATTAAAGTAACCTGCAAAGGAATGGATACTCTTTACAAAAAAAAAAAAAGCAGGCATTTTCCATCAATGACCATTGTATTGCAAATCAGGATTATACAATTATTCATAAATGTCAAAATTGGCTTGTAATCTTATCTATCAAAAATGCTTTGAAATTCATATAATATTTTTGAAAAAGAACCCCAAAATTAGTAAGAAAGAAGTATTGGATTTCATTCAACAAATATGATGCAGGGCAGTGTAATCTATATTAAATTATTAGCTTTATACTATATTTATTTTATAGTATACCCTCATTTTATAGATTATGGTACAAAACTTAGCACTGAGTCATGTAATGTATTCCTTGTAATATAATATTAACATTTCAGCACAATGTTGAATCTTTTTCCTTTGAATTTCACGTTTAGTTTTTTTTTTGACTTTTAATCAAAGTGTGCAATGGCGTGATTCATCTCAGAGCCAGTTGGTTTGGTTCATGACTAGAATTCTTTACTGAAGAATTATTTTAAACCCCTATGGAGAAAACGAATTGGAAAACTATTTCCAGAACTACTGTAAGACCGCAGTAAAAAAAACGTAGGTGGTCATTGTTGCGCTGTATTGCAGAAATGTTGAGTTGAAAGGAACACTACTCTTTGAAAGTAGCGTCGTCTGTTGCATTGTGTAATAATGGTAGAAAAAAAAACCTATGATCTCCCCTCGCACTCTTTGATCCACTGTGCAAGGTCTCCTTCTCTTCCAAGTCATTTGAATAATTTTGGAAACAGAGCTTTTTCTAATGCATGATGGATGTAAGCATGCGTTGCACAGATTGGATGCATTAGCGTTGGATGCGTTACATTAAGATTTGAATAAAGTAAGCAGCTCTGGCAAGTACAGATAATCAGTTCCTGTCCTGACTCAAATCATTTATTTGTAAATTTATGAGTGTTCCAGATGAATCCTACTGTATATTTTAAGACAATCCTATAAGGGAAATATTGCTGTAGGGAATGCATTCACGTATTATCAAAATGTTGACATTAAATTATTTAGTTAAAATATGATTCTATAATCCAAACTACAAAGAGTATTCATTCACATTTTTCTTTTACCATGACAAAATCAGAAATAGAAAAAGTAAGCTACCACTTAAAACTGCAGTAATGCTGTTGCTTTATTTCACACATACAGCAGCTGCAAATGATATATAAGTGTGTCAGCAGGTATAAGTGTCTGCCATTTATTCTTACTGCGTGCTGGCAACCTGTGGACTTCCATCAGCGACTCTTGACAAAAGAAATTAAGGTCTCGTGTTGTGTGCCGTCGCTTTGGTTCAGATATGTTAAGTGCTTGAGTGGATGTGGTTCGACACCGGAAATTAAAAACCATGCAATCATGCCTGAAGGACTTCTGAAGAGCAACGAAAGGTGTGTAGAAGACCTTTGAAGACTCCGCTTAGAGGAATTACATTGTGCGTTTTACGGCAAACGCTAGCGTCACGTTGCATTGGGAGTTTAAAAACGGAATTAGCAATGCTAATGCTATATTAGCATTTCTGTTCTAGAGGAAACTAATTTAAAACATATATAGCTTCTGTTCTGACTCTTACAAAGACATACTTTATGGTAAAACTGACCTCCTCTCTCTTTTCATTTTGCATGCAATCAAGGACGCAATCAAAGCAAGAACTCATCAATTTTCATGTCTTGATTCATGTCACACCACTCTTAAGATGTACTATATCATCTCTTTTGGGTCAGAAGCAGAGTTAATGGATGCAGGTATGTCCTGCATATCAAAATTGCCAGTATAAACAGAACGGCTTATCTATCAGCGATTGAAGTTGTGTTTTAAAGGGCTCCAACGATAATGCCTTCGCATAAGAATCGTATTGTTATGGTAATATCTATGCAAGTAAATTGTTTTGCATACATCTAATGCAGATACATACGCATATAGACTCAATATTATTTATAATGCTGGAACCTCAGCTGGAAAATGTGTGACTCAGTACATTTTAATTTATGGCCATTTTATACAGTATATAATTAATCGATGATGTAGAGCTATAGATCTATCTATCTATATTTAATCATTCTGTTAACAAGTGTTGTTTTAATTATGTGTAGTTTTGCTAATATTTTTAATGCATATACAGTATATATTTGATATTCACATTTATGTTAGTTTAGTTAAACTAAACTAAAACTTGTGTTTCTCTCATTAAAAGATATTATAATTACTTTTTGTTATTATATTTTCAATAAATCAAATCAAATTTAAACAGTAAAGTATTTCAAATATATATTTTTTTAATTGTGATAATTAGAGTGCACGGCTCATTAAACGTTTTCACAATACTTTAATAATTTTAACTGCACCTGTATGTGTGTGTGTGTGTGTGTGTGTGTGTGTTCCTTTTTCCATTTTATTTCAGTCAATTTATATTATTTTATGTGATTTTTAATGATAACAACCCTGCTTGAAAAACAGCACTAGAAAGTGCTGAAAACATATCAATACCAATCACTAAAACTGTCTAATTATGAGATATTTACACAAGCTTATTTCTGAATGAATCATCCAATTTGTTCACATATCACAATAAATTAGCTCTTGGCTTCAAAGTTCCCTCAATTTTGTCAAACCATTAAACCTTAATGTAATCTCCCGTCTTGTTTGCTAGATCCTGGTGAAGCTTGGCATGATCTCCTCATGGCCCAAGAGCTTCAACACTTGTCTACTGGCTGAATCCTGAAAACATGAGATGGCTTGCAGCTCCTGTCATAACATACAGTATCACCCAGGGCAGCTCATGTAATGTTTAATTAGACAGAATCAACATGATTATTTTCGCTAATTAAAAGTTAAATGTATTGATAAATAAACAATGTTGACAGATTAAGACTTTAAATGACACCTATTTCATGTTTAATTAAGCAGATGTTTAGAAATAAGCTACAGTATCTCCCTGCACACGAGGGGCTCGGTAAATTCATTACGGTACCTGCTGCGGAGGCTAGTTAAACAGTGGGCTTTTAGATTTAAATGGGAAATAAGATTACTGAGAGCTACACATTAGTGAAAAGCAAATGCTAAAACTGCTGAATTGATTTTGCCTTCGTTTAGAATCTATAAACGTATAAACTGCCATCAACTAATTCTGAGGTCTCAAATTCAAATTACCTGAGGGTCAGCAGCACAGGCCAGTTGAACAGTCACAACAAATGAATGTTTCAACGACCATGAATTTTAACTGTTAGCCCAGTAATATGGTTATTGATGCATAGATGGGTCTTTTTAGAGTTGAATGCCTCATCTCATCCTCTTATACAGCTCTGCATGTTTAGAGTAATGGCGCCTGAGATGAACGGCAGTTTTCTCCTGCAAATCAGACAAGTTGCAGTCGCATTAATAGAGCAAGAACATCAAGATCATGATTGGTCAGTTGTTTAATACATAATGTATAAGGTAAAATGCGGACTAGATTTAATAATGAAGTATTAACTCTTAAGGGGCCCTATAAATTTTCCAAGTTTGTAGTTTGAGGCCTCTGAAGTGAATAAATGTCCTCATTAAAGGAATAGTTCACTCAAAAAGAGTTCATCCAAGGTTTAGATGAGTTTGTTTCTTCATTAAAACAGGTTTGGAGAAAAGTAGCATTGCATCACTTGCTCACCAATGGATCCTATACAGTACAGTGCATGGGTGCAATCGGAATGAGAGTCCAAGCTGCTGATAAAAACATCTAATTACAATAATACACAAATAATACATATTATACATTGACCTCCAGTCAAACAATTAACATCTTGTGAAGTGAAAAGCTGATTGTATGAAAGAAACAAATCCATCGATATGTTTTAATTTCTAAACACAATTGCCTCTATCCCTATTGAATTCGTCTGAATCAGGAGAGAAATATGCACAGACCAAGCACTGTTCAGAATTAAAAAGAGTCCAAAACAAATACTACAGTATTGATGTGAGAGGAAAATGAGGACAGACTTTTTCATTAGAGAAAGCATTATTATGGATTATGGACTTGTATTTAGGCAAGTCACGATCAAAAAAATAAAAGACTTAATGATGAATTTGTTTCTTACAAACACTCAGTTTTTTTGTTTTACAATACGGTTATTGATTGAATGGAACTGTTTGGATTCCTTTTTTATTCAGCTGTTTGGACTCTTAGGCCCAGTTTGCAGTAGTGCACTTTCATTTTAAAATGAAAACAATCTTCGTTTACACTGGCATTTCCATTGGGTTTCAAAAACAATCTCCCTTTACACTACACAACTTAAAATGCATGTCACAAGACGATTCATGCAGGTACATGGTACAGGAACATACCAGAGTAGTGCAAACGATAGATGTAACTGGAACAAAAGTTATGCGTTTTAAAATGAAACTGTCTCATTCTGACGGCACCCATTCACTACAGATGGTCCATTGATGATGCTCTGCTGCATTTCTCCAAATACATTCTGACGAAGAAACTAACTTGATTTTTGTCCACGGTACGGTGTGGATATTTGAAAAACAAACACACTCTTATTTTGAAATCTTCACATCACACGTGGCTACGTACACAACCCTGGCATTACAACAATCGGAAAACTAATTAAAATTAGAAGTCAACACAGAAAAGCTGTGTGAAGCAAAGCAAAATCAACATTACTCACCGGAAACAATGCAACCTCAATGTCTTTTTAGAGCCCTTCCAGCTCACTGAGTTCACTCCAGCGCTGAAAGCTGCTCTGATATTTATGGGGGTCCTACCTCTTGCCTGATCGTAACCCTTCTTTTTTTTTCTTTAATCTCTCTCTATAATCGATCTGCTAATATCAATGTGCACTCAAACTGAGTTACCTCTTGCCTCTA
Organism: Enteromius paludinosus; assembly: GCA_032361165.1. Taxonomy (NCBI): domain Eukaryota; kingdom Metazoa; phylum Chordata; class Actinopteri; order Cypriniformes; family Cyprinidae; genus Enteromius; species Enteromius paludinosus. The sequence continues at coordinate 4,884,986 of JAUMHQ010000065.1, read as the reverse complement.
TCATAAAAAGACACGCCCCCTTACTGCTGAATGGTAGCAAGTGTGTTTGAAAAGCATTTTTCAACTGTATATTTAATCAAGGTGTTATAGCCATGTATTTATCTACTGTAAATTTGGGATCTGAAATCTCAGTTTGTGATCAAAAGTCATTACGAAGAGCTCTCAGCCATGAAGACTGTTAGTTTTTAGTTGTTTTTTTTTTTCACATTTTATTTTATTTTATTATTTAAGTGTACAATTAAAAAGAAAATGAGTTTTTTTTCCAGGGTGGATTTCTTCACGTTAATCCCGCTGCACCATAATAATGCTGCAGTTTCATTAACCTAGCTTGAAAATCTGAGTGTCTGGAACATTTCAAAGCATCATTTCAGATTTCCCCAACTATCATGCTTTGTGCGTTATGTTCCCCAAGGATTCAGAATTTTTTAGGCTGAGAAACATGATCAAAGAAGTGGGTCGGTCAGGTTCACCATTCATATTTCAAGAGGAATGTTTTTGTACCACCTTCAAAGTTACATTTTAATCAGCATATGGTAGACTGAAATGATAAGACGTGTTTTTTCACATCACAGCCAGCAACAATTACCACACTGGGAATTTACGTTCTTCTCACTAGGAGTCTTTGAGGATCTACTGTATATTGTCTTTGATTTCCTATTACACCACTGATTGGCTAATTATCTCCAATTATCTATATTTTTTTCAGCAGGCAAAAACATAAAGGCTTCTTTCCTTAGAAAAACTATTCACCACCAAATTGGCAAAAATCTCTCCTGCTGTGCTTCTCGGTAGACCAGGCCAAATGCGGACCGCATATGACTAATATTTATGTCTGTATAATCGGTTTATTTTCAGAAACTTCCTAAGAAAAGGGATTCTTCCAGAGGGCATGATGGGATAGCTTTTAATAAGCCAGCTGTTAGGCTATGACAGTAAGCGATCCACATAGACTCTGGTTCATTGAAATGATAAAATAAATCTTCCCTTATTATTTTAATACACCGCAGCCCTCAAGCGCAGATCAGGGGACTGGGGTAAGATGTGTCAGTGGGTAATCTAGAAAACTGCACAGTTTGTCATGTACCTTTTATTTCAAAAGGATCCTTTGTTTAGCTGAGATAAATGCATATTAGCATAAGCCTTTTATTTAAAAAGAAAATGCATGTATATGTTTAAAAGCGTGTCATTTTTGTGACTATTTTTTTAATTTCATTTTTTTGTCTATGTGGAGACTTGCAGTGAACAGTTCTGGAATTATTTTGGATTGATTTAGGATCCATACTGATTTTCAGTATGGATCCCAAATCCTAAATATGGAAAAAAAAAAGATTTTCTAACGCTGCTGAAATTGTAATGAAAATTTTCATTTCTGACTGTTCCATCAACATTCTAAACTTTTTTAAGTTTAAAAGTTTTTAAATGTTAAAGAAGTAGAAAAAAAAAGAAAGTAAATGAATATAATATTTATAATAAAAATTATTATAATTATATATTCATATGTGCTGTATATACAGTACAGGCCAAAAGTTTGGACACACCTTCTCATTCATTGTGTTTTCTTTATTTTTATGACCATTTACATTGGTAGATTCTCACTGAAGGCATCAAAACTATGAATGACCACATGTGGAGTTATGTAGTTATCAGGGGGTGCCTTCCCCTGAGAAACTTTGCATTCTCTCGCAAAATATTTGTGTCCTCTCGCAAACATTTTGCATTCTCTCCAGCCCAGGCAATTCATACATATCTTACAAGGTGGCATTAGGAATTAGCATTCCTAGAAATTCGTTTCTTCAGTCCAATTTCAAAATAAAACTCTATTAACTCCTCCATTATGAACTTACAGAGCTGTCTGAACCACTGGAAGCATAAAGTGTTTACCTGAGCTCAAATGTTTATGCCAGAGAACACAAATGTTTTGCGAGGGAAAGCAAATATCTTTGCAAGAGAACTCAAAAGTTTTGCAAGGAAACGCAAAAGATTAAAAAAAAAAAAAATCCCCCTACCCCAAATTCTTTCCACCACCATGTCACTTAAGGGGCTCTGTAAGTTTTAATGTTTTGCATTTATTTATTTTTAACAACAACAACACTGTCAGGAATCATTCAGCGGTCCATTGAACACAGTCCGTTCAGCAGAGTGGATCGTCTCTGCCCTGCGTTCCGTGCTGGTGAAAACGAGTGTGACGGAGAGAAGTGCAGGCCAGCCCCAACAGCCACACGCCGTGAGCAGAGCATGGCGAAGGAGGTGAGCCCCTAGGCAGCGAACAGATCAGTCTCCTGAGCAGGTAAAGGATGATTAATTTCTTTCTAATTTCAGACTAGTAGACGAACTCACTGGCAGGACAAGACAGGACCGGTTAAGTAGTCATCACAGGACATAGAATCACGAACTGACAAAAGACAGCACACACGAGGGTAGGATAAAGGAAAGATAATGAGGCGCTGATCAGTAGCAGGTG
>JAUMHQ010000065.1:4811597-4843007 GCA_032361165.1 Enteromius paludinosus | reverse complement strand
GTAGCAACTCCACCTCCTCTGCCTTTCGGATGTGGCTCATTTTTATAGCTGTAATCTTGGGGTGTAGACTCATTTAAAGTAATATATTCATCTGGTTATAGCCACGTTTCTGTCAAACAGAGCTAATCTAGCTTATGATCATTGATCAAATCATTTACAAAAAGCGATTTAGTAGAAAGAGAACTGATATTCAGTAAACCAAGCATAATCATTTGTTTCTCAGTATTATAAGCTTTTATTTTTTGAACATCAATTAAATTGATACTCTTAATTTGTTTGAGATGTTTTTTGTAGTTTCTAGTCAGACACAGTCTCTGTAGTGTAGTGTATCTAGGTGAAGAAGTTACTATGTGCTGAGCATTAACTGACTGCTAGAATTAACTGAGCTCTAGAAGGATGTCACATGGTATTTACAGTGGAGGTGATTGGCTCAAAAAACAGAGCCTAGAATCCTGAAGTACACTTGAGCAAAGTTGGTAGAATTCGAATTGTGTACTTCCTCACCCTTTTAGTTGCAGAACAAACTTGAGAAGGACAGGACAGCAGAGACTTATGCTGTTAGCTTCTAGTTCTATGTAAAGTATACAGGTTTTTTGAGGTCGTGGCCTAACAGACAATGATTAATGACCCGGTGCGGTGTTTGTGAGAGGATTTTCAGTCAGCTCTACTCCTCTCCATCTCTCTTGTGACTCTCTTTCCATCAATCTGTCTGAGCTCTTTGCATGCAGAGTCTGACTAAAACTTAGCTAAAGGTCTGAAAGAACAAGACAGTGGCCTCGGTAACAGATCACGCAGGTGACAGTTCCATAAAGATCAGATCCCACAATGCCTTTCTCACCTCACCTTTCTGATAAGTTCAGGGGTGCTCAGAGTAAAAAAATGTGTTTGTCTGCATAATCTTCCAAAAAAATTTGCATCCCCTCTAATGACGCTGCTTCGTTATATGACTTGAGTAAAACATCGACAAGTGTGTCCTCTATTCAGTATTCTATTTAACTCAGAAAGATGTCACAATGCTGACGTAAGGCTACAAAACAACATGCGGGACCCACATATTATGCTCTAAAACAATCACAATATGGACATTCCTGTTCACACGTTTGCAAACATTTGAATACTTGCATAAGAACAGGTAATGTCAACAAATTAGCATTTTAGCAAAGATAGCCATTTCCCCCCAAAAAAATTATCACACAAGTTCACATTGCATGTATGTAACTGACAGTTTTTTGTTGTTGTTTTTGTTTTTTTATAAAAGCGAGAGAAAGAAAACTTTGATCTTTTATGGGATAAGTGGGAGTGATAACCTGAATGACAGCCTCAGCAGCTAACAGCATCTCAGATGATCCTGAGATGATATCTTACTCTTCGCATAGCACTCATCGCTAGCACAAACAGCGCCTCAGAGATGATGTAGCTGAGTGATATCATCATAAAAAAGGGCCAAAAGGCTCTTCTGATAGCAATACTCAGTGCCACTTGGTGCTGTGAGTCAGTCACAAAAGCATAAACTGCCAAGAATGGACTGAACAGAAGGTATATTTTTTTTCTACCTAGGGCGTGACTGATTGTTTTATTCAAGCATATCAAAAACTCAATAAGGACGTGACATGAAAAAGGAAAGGACATGATATGTAGCCAGGTATGGTTTCCCACAGCAGTGAGAAGTGAACAACCACACACACACACACACCATGAACACCCACCCGGAGCAGTAAAATCTACCCTCATACCAAACTTTTTTCCCCCTTTGGAACACAAAAAGAGCTCTTAATGTCAAAGCTGCTCTTCTACACAAAGATAAATTGTAAAGGTTGTCTAAATTAGTTTAGTTTATTTAAAAGAGGGTAATATTCATACTGATATAGGCCTAGCAGTCAACTTGGACTACTGACACCTAGTGGTGTGGATGCAACAGGAAGTTTTGAGTTACTGTTCTAAATGTGCTTCTGAAAATAAATCTTGAATTGGCTAGAAACACACTATTCACATTAAGTGTAGTGATAAAATATATTTATTGAAGTAAAGAAGTGTGATCTCAACATGTCTGCCCCATGTATAATAAAATCGCTTTTGTTAGGCTACTGATAAGACTGGAGACTTTATCTCTGGCCCCAAAATTAAGGGGCAAATATGTGCATATAAATTGATCTACATTTTCTTTTTATTTCATTATACCTTTATCTCACACAGGACACCAAGTGTGCTATACTGCCTCTGGTGCACCTTCAAATATACACTATAACACAATGAAACATAATAACGGCTCATGTAGAAGAGAGAAAAAAAAAAAGCCATCAAAGACACCCACATGCACGCAGAAATCAGAAATGCACAGAGTGATAAGGAATTTCTGTTAAACCTGTTATTAAGGTCACAAAAAGTCTGCTTTGTTTTTTGCCAGTTTGAGTGTGTTCGCCGGGGAGTGACTCATGTTTGCGAGGCGTCTTAAGCAGGAAAATAAATATCGCTCCGTGAGGAGGCAGAGAAGTGAGCATTTATTTATTTCTTTTGGCTTATTGATTTAGTCTGAAGAGGAAGAGCTCAGCTTCCAATCATCCCTTTGAATTATAATGAAAAGCGGTGGATTGGAGCGTGCAGCCAATCACCAAGAACTACTAAACGAGGGCAACCACTGAGTGATCAAAGTAATAAATTTAACCAGACGCGAGCTGCTCGTTCTCCCTCACCCTTAATTCACCCAGCCGACACTCACGTAAATAAATTTTCAGTACGTGACTTAAATGAACGCTCTGCCGTTTTGTCCCAAATCTTATCGGTATGCATAAAAGGCCACAGTGTCCCCGTGCGCGTAGTATGTAAAGAATCCTGCATTCATGGATTCTCTCCCAGCAGTTTAGCGATTCAGACCAGCTCCTGTGGGAACGGGTTAGCCTACAGCTTGCTATGCAAAAGGCTGCTGCATCAGCCAATAGGATCCCTTCCCTAAGCACAAAGGATCTTTTATACAGACATACATTTTAATGTAATCTGGTTTGTGCAGGTTCCGCTGCTCTGTTGATGGATAGGTGTAGTTTACCCTCTGTGTTTTGTTTCATAAACAGATCTGAAATGGATGTTTTCATCCATTTTACTATTACAATTGCGCATATGGATTTAAAGACATACCTAACTCAGAGTTTTAAACTTTAATATGTTACTTGACCCATGGAAGGATATGGCAGACAATTTGCATGTTCCAAAAGCCTTGAAAATGCTTCTTTGATGCTATTCTCTCACGTTGCCCACTTTGCGTTCTAGATGCTGAACTTAGAAATGAAGTGCCACGATTTGTTAGACATGTTTAATTTCCATCAAGTAGATTTTGTAGCCTAATTAATCCCTTTGGCTCACGGCTCTCTTCCTCACACCCCGTCATTTCCTCCTCCAACCAAACACAAACGTCTGTTTGTTAAATCAGTTATTCCAGGGAGGGAAATGAGGCATTTCACATACACATACACTCAAAAAGAAGAATGGGGATATGTTATAGGCAGGGATGTTAATTTGATGTGTTCATTTAGTTGACGGAACAGAACTCAGGTGCCTCTGTTTATTTTTATCTTAAAGTGCCATACAAGATTTGGCACTCATTGTGTGAGGCGCTATAAAAAAAGTCTATTTGAATAAACAATATAACGTATTACATGGAATATTTGGATTTTTAAAGCAATTGTCTATTCAGTGTTTCATTTGTCTCTCATTAAAATGTAATATGTTACATTTGGGGCCTTTTCTCTGCAAATAATGATATAAAAAGCAGTTAATTTTACTAAAATGGAGTAGCGCTAGTTACATTTCATCACAGGCTTGTTGAGTATAAGTGTTTGGTGAAGTGTGGAGTGTGAGTGTCTCTTCTCAGGGCAGACAGCCACATGAAAAAGGGAAACAAGCAGCATGGATTAGAAGAGGAAACTAGGAAGAGTGGGATTTGCCCCATTGAGCTGTGGAGAAGAATTTGTAAACATCAGTGCTCTCGAATGTTGTCCTTGGCCCTTTCTTTTTTTTGTCAGTGCAAACAGAGCCTTAGGCCCCCCTGGAGACTCCATCATCGTACAAGGAGAGGCACTAGGAGAAAGAAAGATGCGTGTAGCAAAAGGTCCTAAACACACAAAAAAAGGAATCAAGAGGTTTGAGGGGAATAGTAATCAGTGTTAAAAATTACTGATGGAAATGTCTGGTGGCTTTTTTTTTCTTTCTTTTTTAATGAAGGATAAAGTACACAAATTTTACCACAACATAATATTCAAAAATCTGAGAAAGAAAATGTACAAAGTAGCAAATTTGCACTAAGAATGCTTTAAAAATGAAAAATGTAAAAATAAGTATTTCAAATAACCCATTCAGTTGACCCACTTGAGCTCAAAGCCAGTGAACTGAAGTGTTTTTCTGGTGAATTAATTAGCTCACTCACACGCATCCTGTATATTGCTGTACATTACATTAATCAGCTTTATCCATAAATACTTCATTAAATAACACATAAATTCTTCAGTATGTATCAAACATATAAAAGATTATTAACTTAAAAATGTCTGAATATAAGAAATGTTTCAATAGCAGAAAATCTGTATTAGAATGATTTCTGAAGGAGTAATAATGCAAACAATTCCATTTTACATCACAGAAATAAATTACAATTTAAATATTTTAGGACAGAAAAATTCAAATAATATAACAATATTAAATGTTATTGTGATTAAATAAATATGAACATTAATACTTTTAAGCATTAAGGAATCAACACCAAAATTTTCAGCCGTAGTATGTATGGGTGAATATAGATTTTGAATATCCTTAGAATACTATTGCATTATGATATAAAGAATACCATTAATATTTCATTAAAAGACAAAAACTGTATCTAAAGCACAGTGAAATTCACTGTAATGGTGATTCTATAAAAACTAAAAATGCTCTGACTTTCAACATGAACTTTTTTGACTCTGTATTTTACACTTGAACGCTCACAAATGTTTAGTCTGTGCACAAAATTAGCAGAATGTGTCCTTTCCGTGATCTGTGTGTGTGTCTGTAAGTGTAATTGTATGGAGCAGAGCTGAGGTCATTTCTGTCCTAGTTGGCATTTTTAGACAGTCGTCCCTGGTGACCATGTTTCAATGACACTTTTAATCATTCATTTATTCTTCTCCACAGACTGCCATTCACCCAGAGAATCCATTGGAGGGCTCAGCTAAGGACAAAAAAACTAAATGAAAATGTTCTTTGCATTTTTCATACTTCATATTTGCCTGAAAACGCATGATATGATCATTTTCCCCTGGCCCTGGGGGCCTAATTTGATGCCACTTGATGGTAGAGCACGTTTCCTGACAGGTGAATTAAAATATCAAGCTGTATTCATGAGTGCTGCATGTGTGTTATTGTCGCCTGTTGTTTTTTGTACTTATTAGAGAGTGTATTCAAATATCTAACAGCTTGTCAAACATGAAAAGCAATTTTCATTTACTTTATCTAAATATTATGCAGAATCAAGTACGGGATGTACACTCTGAAGTGGGAAAATAGACAATTTCTAGGCTCATTTGAGGTAGAGGAAGGCAAGCCTGGCTGGTTTGGTTTAAATCACTTTGCTCTATCTTGTCATGGGACACATTTCATTAAGCAGACCAGCTGGGGCAACGGCGTGTGATGCATCCGCTGATCCGTCACACAAATACATTGCTCTCTCTCGCTCACTCGCTCGCTCTATTTCTCCCACTGACAGAGTGTGAGCGATCGGTGTCGATCCGTCTGATGAGATGACTGACTGCTAGGACATATTTATTTCCCTCTCACCCTCCTACTCGTACCCTGCACCTTCCTCGGTTCTGTTTATTTGTCCATCAGACTCATATGTTGCCATTTGAGAGCCTAAGTCAAGCACAAGCACTGTCCTTTTTTATTTACCTGGTCTCATGGCATAAATGTACATTTGTGCACTTTTTGGTGAGTCACAAAATATGTACCAACAAGTAAATATTACTGCAGTATCCAAAGGAAATTAACAATGGAGGCAGACACCTTTCGCGCAAATTTACAGAGTTTCGCACAATTACTCAAAACAATAGTAATATGCTGGGATAAATGAAAACTGGTGCTTTTGAACATTAGCATCATACATACCCAGCTTCATATCTGAGGGTTTTCATAGATGTTTGTTCGGTAGCTCAAAGAGTATGGGAATAAGAGCTGAGAAACCTTGGTCCGAACCCTGTGTAACTATAGTTTGACAAAACAGGTAAAATCTGTGTTAGATATTTGAATACGCTCTCTAATAAGTACAAAAAACAACAGGCGACAATAACACACATGCAGCACTCATGAATACAGCTTGATATTTTAATTCCCCTGTCAGGAAACGTGCTCTACCATCAAGTGGCATCCAAATTTGGCCCCCAGGGCCAGGGAAAAATTATCATATCATGTGTTTTCAGGCAAATATGAAGTATGAAAAAGGCAAAGAACATTTTCATTTAGTTTTCTTGTCCTTAGCTTTGAAGTGACACGGTTGCATCAACAAATGCGTTTTTATATTACTTAGGTTTAGGGTTGGATTTGGTATAGGGCATATTTCCATCATGATAGAGCATTAGCTTTTAGCAACAGTCCACGGACACAGCTGCAATACATACCTAATTTAACATAATAAAAATGTGTCAGGGCTCACGTTTCAAAGACATTTTGTCTTTGCAAGGTTAATATTTTTATGAGACCAGATAGTTTTTTTTATTATTAACATTGTTTCCTTAACCAATATCACGATTTGTTTTGCTTACACTAGACTTTTATGCATAAAATGATGCAATTACTTTAAGTGACCTGTGCTGTAACTTTCGTTATCTAAAAAGAGAAGAACCGAGTCCACATAGGACATGTTCTGGCTTTCCAGTTGCTCTATTTCAATAGTTTATCTATGTGCATATGTCAGACTGGTGTATTGGTCTTTGTCATGTCTTGCTGTTTATTTTTATCTGTTTAAGACACTGTGTCAAGTTCAAAGACAGTTCAGCTGTGAACAGCATGTCTCGAGACCCCTGTGTTTTGTTCCATTCCATTGCGCTCTGTCTAACTGGTTCAAATGCAAGAAAGCGTCCTGTGTAAACGTCGGTTTAATAGATCAAAAAGCCATGGCTAAGTACAAATATAGCTCCAGTCACAAAGAAATACTCAGTGTATCTCTGTAATTTTTGGTCCTGATTTAGGGGCCAGAATATCAGTTGTGTGACCCCCCTCATCCCAAAAATAAAATAAAATGATAATAATAGAGGTTCCTCTCCATCTAAATCACTTTAACCTGCAGATTTAAAAACAACCTGCCAACAGTGTAATAGTAGCCCAATTTAATGGGAAAACACAGACTTGGCAACACCTTCCATTATGTGCAACTCACATTAACAGGGGACTATCCCTGTCCACTTACATGGAAGATACAAATGCACATTTCGAATTATATCAGATCTATTTCCACATATAAATAAGACCTGAAGGTGAACTGAGAATATCAGAATCCATTTCCTGCTTACACATTCGTGGGTCATATCCAGTCTGTGCCACATGGGAGTAAAGAATCAGAATTGGGTCACTAAAACCATTTAATGAAAATTCAGCCTTAGAATTAGCTAAAATTGTAAGAAATTCATATGACTATAATTAGTCATATAACTATACTGTCAGGAAATACTCTGAATGATGGCTTGACAAAGACTTGAGTGAAAGTTTTAAGATTGATTTTTAAGAACCCTTTGTCATAGATAGCAAAGGTATAGCTATTATTTTCCCATTCGAAAATTAATATTGCATTTATATAGGATTACGGCAGTCACTCCTGAAACTTTGCTGCTAAGCAGCATGAAAAACAATATTTTATTTAAATTCTGAATGGATTAGAGTGTGCACAAATTTCTTTAAAATCACTAAAAAGGTTTAGTTTATCGTAATCTCAAAAGGTTCCTTTATAATTAATTAATCTCTTTTTTACATTGTTTTACAGCAAGATGATTTGCAAGCATGCAGGAAAAAAAGTCCATCATTTAGAGTTGAGTGAATGCAATGGCCAATCACAAGTGTTCAAGAAATCAACAGATATGACTATGATTACATTGCCCAGCACTACAAAAACATGTTGTACAGAATCTCAACGCTTTCCAGAGAGCTAATACATATGCGCACAGGAGCCTTTACCAAATTTGTTTAGCCTATATTCTATAATTATAGTTTTAACTCAGGATGCTTTTGATTGCTAGAGAAAATGGGTGTGTGAGAGAAGTGTCAAGTCTTACGCTAAATGTGTGGGAGCTGGCAGCCCTTGACAGATAGATAGATCGATAGATCTAGTCAAAATGTGAACACTCTGGACATTGTGATGATGAATTTTGCATGGACAAGCACTGCTCAAAATTTCTTTTGAAGCATTACTTTCGTGATAGATTTGGTAACTCCTGCTCTCCCTTTCTTGTCCAGCACATACACTAGCTCCTAATTTAGTCTAACTGGAACAGGACAGCTGCGGGAGGGGGATGAATTTCAGGCTGAGAGCTAAGAAAGGTTGCAAGAGGTGAGCCGACTGGTACGGGAATGAAAGTTTTATGGTGAGTAATTAGAGGAGAAGCAAATTTTATCATGAGGCACTTCTTTTATCTAGCTTCAAGTTTTTGTACACGAAAGGCCAAATGTGTCTGCGACTTAGCATTGGTAAACGGTGCACAGGTATCTCAACGGAATATCAGTTTCCAAGTCTGACATATAACAAGGGTTAGTGTTTGTATCTTTAGAGATGTCAAATATCCGTATGCGGGCGAATGGGAAATAGCATTCCGAACCTTACTCTTTCTCATGGGAGCAAATACACTATGCTGCCTCCCATTTCAAAAAGAATAAGCAATGATTTCCCTCAAGGAAGCACCTCCTGTGCTCTTCCTTATGGAGGATGCTATGCTAGGAGACATATGGGAGGGGGAATATAAACAGAGGAGAGAGCATATGAGTCACTAGCTCACTAGTGGAAGAGAAGAGATTCTGTCAAAAGGAGGGACAGGGGAAATGGGAGAGGAAGAGGTGAGATGAGGAGAAAATGAAATTGCAAGTAAATCCCTCGCCGGACTGGCATGTCACAGAGCAGAGGAAGAGGAAGGATGGGTGGGACAAAAAAGGAGGATGGGAGGGGCAAATAGAAAGGGGAAGGAGGAGGGGTGTGATCGAGAGACAGTTGCGAGATGTTCCCCAAGCCAGCTGCGGAGTTAATCCGTTTAGGGGCCTGGAGATGGGGGGAATTGGGTAGAGGTGTGTCTGGGTCAGGGAAAGGCTTCTACGGCAGTCCTGCAGGTCTCCGACATGCTCTGGTCGACACGGACACTCCTGCAAATTAATACTGACTACGATCCGAACCAAATACCTGGCGAACAAAGGTCTGTGTGTGTTTGTGTGTGTACGCCCCCTGACCCTCTTTAGTGGAGTATAATCCAAAACCCTCAGTGGGTCGACTCCCCGACAGCACCAGATGTGAGCCTGAAACCAGGCTGATACTCAACAGCCTGCTAAACACTCACGTGTTGACTGACTCTTAGAGGACATCCAATGAAATGGCACCATCTAGGTTGATTCTGCCAGTAGCGTATCTGTCAAAATAAGCCAGCTGCATCAGTGAGTCAGTGTTATGTGAAGTCCAAGTACACAAGCTGGTATTGACGCATTTATGGGATAGTTTACACACACAAAAAAAAATCTATTCCATCATCATTTACTCATCTTTACGTCTTTCCAAACCATGACACAAAAGATGATACTTTAAGTAAGAAAATAAAAGTCATTGGGGTGCAACGTCTAAAAACTTACATATATTTTTTGGTCCACAGATGAAAAAAGGTTATTACACTTTTTACTCCACAATTGTTCAGTGTTTAGCACTTTAATTTCAAAGCAAGAAGGTCCCCCATTCAAAGGGACCATGCATTTCTGTATGAAGTTTGTGTGTTGGCATGGGGTTTCCTTCAGGTGCTTTGGTTTTTCCCCAATCCAAATCCAAAGTCCATAGCCAAAGACACTAGGATATGCTCCAACATCCTTGGGACATAACCTAGGACATGTAGTTTGATGGATTAATATATATTTCTGACAAATATGCCAGACTGCATCTGTAGTAAAATGGGCTACAAACTACATTTCACATTGCTTTAAGAAAATCTCAGCCCTGTGCTGCAGGATTACTTTAAATCAAAATTTACAGCCAGAAATGTATTTACCATTGAACAGACAAACTTGGCTGCAGAGGACGTCTGCTTAACATAAGAACCGGGGATGAAGCAATCACTTCGGGTTATTGAGAAAACATCTAAGGCCAGTGGTGCTTAATGGACATATGACTCCACTTATGAAAAAGCTAGCATTGCTCATTTGCAAAATCTCTCTCTTCTCTGGTTTGCTGTTTACCCCCCAGGTGCCACATTGCTCCCAATCTGGTTGTCTTAGTCTAGGGTAAACCCTATTAAAGGCATTTGGTCCCAGAGGGAATGCAGAGCCCCCTGTGCGCTAACACACAAAACTCAAACACAGACACAGCCAAACAGCAGGCTAAATTTCTCGAACACCTCTGCTCACCAGTCGGGCTGCAGCAACGCAGCATCCTATTCAGTTGTTTTGACACAGCTGTCAACATACTGTTAGTCCCCCTGTGAAACTTTGACAGTAAATATCATTGCGTGGGTAGCAGAGAGGTCCCAAAACCCATTCCCTATAATTAACATGTGCTTTGTCTTGGTTAGCAACAGTGGTCCACAAAGAGTAGACTGTGTTAAAGGAACCAGTCATCACATATCACATATAAACTGTGCAGAGCTGCAGGGAGTGATGAAAGAATTAGTCAGTAGGTGTAGAATAATTCTGATCAAATCTGACGAAAACAGCAGCAATAATGAATGATTACACAGGGGAGTTAGAGGTCTTTATTCTGGATGAGTTTAAAGCAGGTGCGCAATAATGGGAGGGAGGTTAGGACAGTTCAAGGAACTATGATCAGAGACTAGGTGTTATTGCGGCCACCCAGAATAAAATGTTGAAAGGAGGTCAAGGCAATAAACTGTTCAGGGGCTCTGAAACTGTAGAGCTGCCCCTGGGTTAAAAGAATAGTTTACCTCAAAATAAAAATTCTGTCATCATTTACTCATTCTTGTGTCATTCCAAACTTTGAAATGTGTTTTAAGAACATAAAATAAAGGGGGGCATCGATTTGACCTTTATCCATACAATAGAAGTCAATGGGGTCCAATGCTGATTTATTACTTATTCAAAAACCTGGGCCCTTATCTACATTCATTTAATGGAAAAGAGCAGCATGAACTTTCAGCGAAACCTCTTCTTTTGTGTTCCAACGAAGAAGGTCAGTTATACACAAAGACTCATAGCTTTTATTGCTGTTTACCTACATTTCCCAAGAAAAGTTGCTTGAGGTGAGTTCGTTTACACATAAGAGAGACGAACTACAAATTTCACAGTCTTTTTCTCCAAGGAAAATGGCTTGTGTGATTGGAAAGAAAACTCATCTCGGCTCACCAGCAGCCCTATGGTGGAAGGTCAGGTCTCAGCCAAAGCAATCCCAAAGACTGCGTTTGGCTCATCATCTCAAAACACAATTCTCAAATAAGCAAGGTTCCACTGCTATTGCGGTTTATCTCGGCAATGACCAAAGTCATCATGATGAGGGGCAAGAGAAAAAAACGTATTTACGAATCCAATTACTCAAAGAATACTTTCTTTCAAGAGGTGAGGGGTTGCAAAAGTGGCCCCGACTTGAAGCGGAATTAAAGTGGACAATATTCATTCCAAGAGCCAATTGCATTTTTTAAGTCAATGTATCTGCGCCAAAGACTGCTGTTGGCCAGGGTGAACAATGAATTGGCATGCATTTCCTGTGACTGATAGCTATGAATCATTGTCTCCAGCCTTTGGATAGCCATTGCATTTGTCACGCACAATGTCCACACCTAATTGGCCTAGGCTGCTATGCAACAACACGAGTCACAGCAAATGTACTGTATCTACAACCACTGAGAATGTACAGTGTAAGAACACTGGCAAGACATTACAACCTAGTACACCTTGCCACTTTCCAGAAGAACATGTCTCAGCAGTAAAGAGTCCATCATTCAAAAGGTTCACAAGGTAACGGGACGTTCTTTGTGCCTTGAATGACTGATATGTGCTCACAAAACAGCTCTCTGACAGGAATAACACTAAGTCGAATTTGCTTTCTTTTTCTTATTCTGTACTTTGAATCGCCTCTGCTGTCAGAGTGCATCGATGTACTATGAAGCATCAGGTGCTGCCTGATTGCCTGGCTACGGTCGTGATTGGCATGTTAAGGACAACATGCCTCCTTCTGTTAGCTACATAGATCAGGTCTGGTTAACTTTGACAGGTTGCCAATTTTCAATATAAGTCTTAGGACTTTTTTAAATTAGCGGACAGACAAACCAATTCCAGACTGAGCTGTAATCCTTCTTTTCTTGATTGGTGAATTCTAAGCAGTTTTGTTGTTGATGTACACATTATGTGTGCACTTTTAAAAATAACAAAGTATTTGAAATAAATGTGGAAACCAATTCTCACTATTAACTAGTTGCATATTAGTATGTATATTACTAACATATTGGCTATGTTTATTAGTACTTATAAAGTGCATATTTTGCATGACCATATTATATATTGACACACTTTATATTAGGTGGCCTTGACTACTATGTATTTATATCATAAAATAAGTACAATGTACTTATTGTGGTCATCTTGTATTGCAAAACACCTTTGCTGCTATAGAAGTGGGATACAGCCCAGCCCAGTCCATTGGTACTTCGGTGTGACTTGTCCTGAACACAGATTTGCGGAAATACCATTACTCATTAACCCATAAGAAAATTATTTCTAGAAAGTCCAGAATAAGTCAAATAAGCCAATTTATTATTAGTCAGGTAAAGATGTCTCATACCAATTACATCATCAGTTAGAAGCCAATTAAAATGTATAAATAAATTTATACACATACAAGACATCAATTCCCAAAGATTAATTGTAGAGTAAAGATGCATACCTGACCTTTTAGAAAATACATAGTACAGATTGTGAGCACATACCACATTATGGGCTTATTCTGGATGCAGAATCGTGCTGACTGATTTGCAACTTGCACAGTAGTTAAGGCCACCTAATATAAAGTGAGACCTTATAAATTTGTAATACCCAATAACGAAGAAGGTTATGAATATAACCAGGGTTATGACTAACGTCCAGGAAGTATAAAAGGCACATGCTTCCTGCCAGCGCTGGCTTTCAAGATCATGAAGAACTGCGCCTGCAGTGGGCGCCGGAGGTATGGCTCAGGGGCGCAGTGTCTCGTTCCCTTAAAGAACCCTGCTTATATTCATAACCTTCTTCGTTCTTTTTCAGGAACTCGAACTGCGTCTGAAAACGCTATGGGAAAGAAATGCCAAGGCTGCCATGACTCCAAGACCCTGCCCTGTGCCTATGTCTCGACATACGCTACTAGGGCCGATTTTCTAGGGCCGATGACCCAGGGGTCACATGTGTGTCCAAACCGTAGTAACGGAAGAACAAAAAAGGTGGTTTACACAGAGCCTCTAGCACCACAGCCAGGTCCCACGTAGGGACATGAGAGCATACTGCCGGTCTCAACCTCAGTGCACCACGGAGGAAGCGTACTACCGGGGGTGTCTGCCAACTGTATGACCATCTACCAGAGAATGGTATAAAGATAAAGCTGCAACATGCACTTTTAATGTAGAGTGGGACACCACTGTGGAGAATCTAGATTGCAAATACTCCCGACACCATGAAGTGAAGAATCCCCACTTCAGGGAGTACTCCTTCCTCATTGAGGGAGCTCTAGAGTGGAGAATGGTCTCAACTACATTTTCAGGAAGACCAGAGTCTAAGAGTTGTGCCCTCTCAGGGGCCACACTCTCAGTTTGCACATCTCTGGGCGGGGATGAAATATTGTGCCCCCTGCCTGTGAGAGAAGATCGTTTCTGACTGGAATCTCCCAAGGAGGGCCGTCTAGTAGATCTATGAGGTCTGAGAACCATACTCGACCTGGCCAATACGGGGCTAATAACAGTAGGCGAACACAGTCTTGAACTCTCATTAGAACTCCCGGGAGCAGAGCGATCGGGGGAAAAGCATACAGACATAGCCTCAGCCACATCTGTGTCATAGCGTCCAGTCCCAGGGGAGCTGGAGGAACTAGAGAGAACCAGAGGGGACATTGTGCATTCTGGTGACAGGCAAAGATGTCCACCTCGGCTTTGTAGAATCTTTTCCATATCTGCTCCACCACTTCTGGGTGAAGCATTCATTCCCCGGGCCTCAACCCCTGGCTCGACAGAATGTCTGCTCCTACATTCAACAGACCCGGAATGTTCAGTGCTTTCAGCGAAATAAACTTTCCCTGGGCCCACAGGAGGATCTGACGTGCCAGTTTATACAGTGGCCATGACCGCAGACCCCCTTGGTGGTTGATGTATGAGACGACCGCAGTGTTGTCGGTGCATACTAACACGTGATGGTTCATCAGGTCTGGGAGAAAGTGTTTTAATGCGACTCATCGCCCAGAGAAGCATGAACTAACCGTCTTATGGACCCCCTCAGGGGTGACGTGCGACCCAGCCCTGTTTTTCTGGTGTTGTTTTCTTTCTGACTGGGCTGGGTGCAACGTCGAGGTCACTGGAGAGAGCACGGTGTTCCGCCTACGGTGTTTGTAGAGGTACCTCTAATGCAGCTGCTGCATGCTCCTATCCCAAGCAAGCAACGCACAAAGTGTGTGTGTCTCCTGCAGTGATGTATCTTTTGCAGGGAGATGCACAGCGTTTGAATGAGTGTGGCTGCTTACCCTTGTCTGGCTATTTATCGGTCATTTTTAGCTTAATTTTCTTTTCTTTCTCTTTAAGCTAATATTCCACACATCAAGGGAGGGGAAAATAGGACCTTTCAAATGTTTTTAGCAAACACACAGACAGACTTTCAACAGGAGGCACAGAGAGCACGTTCTGAATGGCAGAAAGCTAGCGCAGGTCGAGTTCCCGAAAAAGAACTAAGCTTATAATTTAACTTACTAACTATTAATAAACTGCAAATTAGGTGCTAATTGGGACAAAATCATTGGGTCATAGTTAATATTGAGTATTGGATCTTGAAATAAAATGTGACAATAAAGGCATTCATATAAAAGGCACTCAGAGTCCCTTTAAGAGGCTTCTTAGCTTTGTGTCAGTCAAAATGTGTCATAAAACTAAATGTGCTTGGTTTGAAAATTTTGTGTGCTGCCGACAGGGAAAAATTGTGCTTCTGATGCAAAATCTGTCATAAAAATAAGCATCTCATTTATAATTTTTATTTGTATTTTGTTATTTAAATTATTCATTTTCCATTTGGTCTTTCCTTATTTGAGGATTAAGGATTAAACATGCATATAGATCATACAAATAATATAAAAATAATTTAAAATGATTCTGGGTGTTTTACCCAACATGTTTGTGTACTGTGTATATTTATGCCAATAAAAGTATCATGTTGCGTCACACTTAGCTCTTGGCATCACACAACAGGGAATAATATTTACTTCATGAGCAGTTGACACTGATATATTTCTTTATTTACTAGCAAACCATTTTCTTTGGAAAACGTACAGGTCCTCTGGCATGCTCCCTGTTTTGGTTTTCTGCTAGAGCCCCTTGTGAAGCTCCTTTAGGAGACTCTTAATGGAGCAACAGCTGTGCTATAGCAGTTCCTCATTTAGATCACTTAGGGCCTGTTCCCTCTCTCGGCCCTCGAGAACACCACAGCATAACTGTTCTCTCACTGTCTCCTGCCCCCTGACCTGATTGCCAAACTTTTGTAAATAGTAGCAAGTAGATTACATTCTTCTTCATTTGTCATGTTCCCGCAGTAATGAGGACACCATCTAATACATTCCCAGAAAAAGGTCTGGTCAATGTGAGTAATTCAGTTCTACCTTAGCTATAAGTTTTGGTTCTCAAGGAGGCCCTTAAAAACATACAAGGGGGCTACAAAGTGATTTAAAAAATATGTTAAAACAATGACTCAAAGTGGAAAAGTTGGTGGTGGTTTATGATATTATCTTTCACAGATACAGTGCTATCTCAATCAGGCCATCTTTTTCTCAGCAGCAGAAAGGTCTGTGTGTTTTTTTAGTTCTGTGATCCCATTCCACACCTGCCCACTCCCACAGAGTGGTACACAAGGTCCCTGCTCACAATGAATATGTTCCTGACTGAACCTGCTTTTTAGGTCCCATTATTGTAATTATTATTATTTTTTTCGTTTTCAACTGAACAAACCAAATAAATTGTCAAGGGGTACATACAAAAGCTTTATCACATTTTACATTTTTGATTCCCTTTGAAAGGGTTAAAGCTTTTTCTGATACTGTAGGGGCTTATATAGTAGTAATCTGTACTGGAAATTATACATTATTCATAGAAATGTGTAGATTCAATGAATACATGAAATCTTAAATCTGCATTTCATGATTAAAGAGCAGATTAAATGGCAGAATTAGTGGCTCAGATACAATAACATGGATCAAGTATACCAATATATACTGCTCAAATAAAATAAAGGGAACACTAAAATAACACATCCTAGATTAATGAAATTTTCCCATTAAATGTTTTGTTCTTTACATTGTTGAATGTGCTGACAACAATCAAATGTATTATTCCATGGGGGTCTGTATTTGGAATCACACTCAAAATTGAAGTGGAAAAACACACTACAGGCTGATCCAACTTTTATGTAATGTCCTTAAAATAAGTCAAAATGAGGCTCAGTAGTGTATGTGGCCTCCACATGCCTGTATGTCCTCCCTACAACGCCTGGGCATGTTCCTGATGAGGATGAGGTTGCGGATGGTCTCCTAATGGATCTCCTTATGGACCTGGACTAAAGCATCCGCCAACTCCTGGACAGTCTGTGGTGCAATGTGGCATTGGTGGATGGAGCGAGAAATGATGTCCCAGATGTGCTCAGTTAGATTCAGGTCTGGGGAACGGGTGGGCCAGTCCATAGCATCAATGCTTTCGTCTTGCAGGAACTGCAATCAGTAATAATGCAGAGAAAAAAAAAAGAAAAATCCAACTTTTAAAAGTCAAAACTATTTCTGTAAACTTTTGTATACTCAAACAGCACTTTTTAAAATTAGTAATAGCCTGTTTATATAATGATAAAAAATTTACATTTTGCACAAAATAAATTGGACTTAAAATGTAGCCATGTGCAGTAATATTGAAGGACAATGTGATATTCTCCTGGTTTCACAAGACAAGGCTTAAGCTTGTCACAGACTATAATGCATGTTTGAACTGCTTCAACTGAAAATATCTTGCTCTGACATATTTAAAACTTTTGTAAAAGAAGCATTAATATGTTAATTTAACTAAGGCCTAGTCCTGGCTTCAGCTAAGCCAAGTTTGTGAAACTGGGCCATTGTGTTGATAATAATAATCTTATTGAATTGAATTGTGAAACCAAGATTCACACAGATATCTCAAATATAAATAAAAAGCAAAGAAACTTCAACGTTGGTTAAGATATAAAGTTTTAAAGATGCATTTGCACAGCAGAATAATTCATTGGGTTAAAAAATGTATATCAATAATCGTTTTGGAATCGGACTTCCAGAATCGGAATCGGATTGGATCGTGAGGTGCCTTAAGATTCCAACCCCTATATAATATACCATAACTAACCATATATGAAATGCTGTTTAATGTATAACCTGATTTAAATGTGATCGCTGCATATATTTTTCACTTGTAATTCATTTTAAGGTATAGGGTGGTTGGATCATAGCTGACCTTGAGAGACTCTTCACGGCAGTTTGTTCTTATCCATATAACTTTAAGAATAAAATAGTTTATGAAGTCTTGCTTTTTATCAGATTGTTCCTAATGAGTCACTGAAATGCACTCAAAGGAACACAATCAGCACAGTCAGAATTCAGTACCAACATGCAGGAAAGACAAAAATGATCAGGCAGAATGATTGAAGCCTTTTCAAAGCAAGAATAAAACTCCAAGTCACAACCAATTTCTTCTGTACTCCTCTGCACTCAGCCTTTTCAGCTCCTGTATGAGTGCGGGAGACTCACGGCCCCTACTGAGGTTCACCTGGACCTTTAGTAAGAAACTCTCGGCCACGGTTTCATTCACAGCCTTTGAACACAACCCTCAGTTAGCACTCAATGGCAGTCACTCAACAGACACAAGGGAAGTGGCTCCAGAAAGAGCTTTCACACTTTCCTCAAGTAAATGGAAAGAACTTCTGTTCCTTCTTGACTTTTTCCTTTGGTTCCGTTTTAACCTCAAGTCCATCGAGTTTCTGAAAAACCATTGTAAACACAGCAGAAGCTGCTCAGTGTGCTCAAAAACCAAGTCTCATACATCTGCCGAAGTCTGATTATTACCACATTTTTTACTTCATCAGCAGCCCATATGTTCATATACAAACAGATTTATGCATATTATCAGTCCAATAACGTTATAATTAAGATTTGTAAATGGCACTGCTGGAAAACAATTCCCAAATGATTTCTATCGAATTTCAGTTGCCAAATAAATACCGCTCTCATTTCTCAAGCAATTAAATGCTTCATTGTTTAAAACCAACAGAATTCACTTATATCATTTAAGAATCCAGATGAAATTTCTGGTCCCTCTGGTTTTAAGATTCATTTTGAGATACCTTTTCAGAAAAAAAAAACACTTTGTTTGAAAGCAAAAATGTAAAGATGCACATCAGAGGATGAAGCAGAACAAGCTTTGTTGAGTCTGGAAGATGCCAGGCAGTATAGTTGAAAATAAGTGGTTTTCACAACTAGCAATTGAGGACTAAGCACTATTTGCTAAGGCGACTTACAGCCCTTCAGAGCAACTTGAGGTTAAGTGCCCTGTTCGAGGGTTCAATGGTTCACAGAGCAACACTTGCCGGATCTGAACCTACAGCTCTTCTGCTAGATCATTAACTGCCACGCTTTGCTAATTTCTTTGACCTGTCACTTGTTGGCATCCCTGTGCTGCTAATATTGCACAAAAGGAGACCAGTCAAAGTGATGTAAGATTTCCTTTTAAACAGAAATGATCAAACAGCTGCCAAGGTTTACATAAAGAGTGAGGGTGCAAAATGAGCTTTGATTTCCCAGAGTGCTTCACTAACATGCTAATGAAGGGCAAATTCCGTATGGCATTTCTGTTTTTCATCCACAGAAGGCACTGCGGTTTTCCAACTAAATAGTGAACAATGGAGGTGTTTCACAGAGGGTCCTTCGACAAGGCCGTATGGGCATAATTGTTTTATAGCTGAAAAGAGCAGTTGTCTTTTCGACATTGACATATTTCCTTTTTAAGAGTGGGGCTCATTGAAAGATGTGCCACTTTTTTTAATAGCCAACAGAGAATCAATTATCATTGTTAGTTAAGAAGGTGATAATAGTGGAAGAGGCATATACTTGCACTTCATTGGACAACATACGGACACGCCTACAAATGCAGGATGACTCATTAATATTTTTAGTCTGTTTCCAGGAATAATAAAATAATTTTTTAAATGCATTTTTTATTCCACTCAACTTTTCAATGTACACTAGCTATAAACACTGTAATTAATTTATCTGCTGTTGTCTATATATTGTTTAAAAAAAAACAGAACAATATATATAAAAATATGTTGGAGTAGGGTGTACCAAATGTGGAATAAGTAAGGGAAAATGCGGAAAAAAATAGTTCACATCTCATCTTTGGTAAACAATCAGTCTAGATGCAGCACAGCTGTGACCAAGAGAGGCGAGGGATTTTGTTTCTGCATTTCATCAGGTTCAAATCTACCATGGATGCCTGAAATCTTTAAAGCCAATTTAATTAGATAAAAACTTGGTTTAACCAGCATTTTTAAAGACATCAGACACTTTCACTTTGTCAAGTTCACACAGGTATGTGACTCACTTGGGAAAATGGCAGGCATCTGTTAGCAATGGTTTCTTATTTAAATCCAATATATGATAAAATTTGATTCTACGAAGCATGAACTTTTCAGTTGACACTAATCAGGCATAAATACAACATAAGATAACCACCTTTGTGTTAAATAAGAAAACGGCTAGCTGGATCTTCCGAGACAGTTGGCAATAACATCTCGCTCTTCAGGTTCTATCTCTTAGCGCTTATTATATCACAGCCATGAACATCTGAATTCAGCTCATGATGCTTCTGTGAAACACATCTGTGCTGAACCACAAAGATTTGATCCACTTTTCACAGGGTGCTGCAATCAATCAAATCATCCATCTGATCTATTCTCTAAAAATGGATTGTGTAGCACAGTTTTCCTCTTGTGAGGGAACCTCAGTTTTACAAGCCAGAAAAGGAGCGTAAGCTAGCATATTTTTGCGTTGATTGAGATCATGTATTTTCAAGGCAGCTGATATTGTGCTTCGCGTACTGCACTGCAGGTTGAAAGTGAACGTGCACACTTAAACATTATCTAGTGCTTTGCTGCCATCATGTGGTTACTCATTGACAATTGTTGGTTGTGAACCAATGCAATGAAGGTCTTGATAGATTTCCTTAAATAACAATAAAAACAATAAAACTCAAAGACATTAAACTTAATTAAATGATCCAAAATCTGACCTACTGAGAATTTAAAGTGACATCCATGTGGCACTAGTTGTCGCTATAATGCAAACATTTATGGTCTTGTTTCAAACAGCAAGGTGCCCAATCCTGTTTCTAGATTTGCAAAGTTCAGCTCCACCTTCAATTCACCTTAATTCCCTGAGTTCTCAAAAATGTATTGGTTTTCAAATTATATTGATACAGTTTGCATTCAGCTAGCTATATGTCCTTTTTTCCTGTGCTGTGAATATTAAAATAACAGCTGAATGATGTAACAAAAATGTCTGCCAGCTTCCAATGAGATTTCACCAGACAGCATTTGAATCTTTTTGGGCTTAAAAGTTTTTAAATTGTTGAGATAAACTATGTAGAATGTCATATGTTTTTTCATTTCTGCCCCATAAATATCCGCCATGTTGACGAATTAAAAAAAAGGAAACAAGAAAAAGAAAGAAATAATTAGTCTCATGTAGTCATATACTGAAGATCCAGTTTGGTGCAAATGTAGCATGTACTGTATAACCCAAATAACAAATAAAAAAAAGTTAGAATGTTAAAAGACTTGTGATTCATTGATTAGTTTGGCAAATGAATGATTTTTGGGCATAGCCCATACTGACTAAGTGGCCTGTTTCATTTCTGACAATCAGTTTTGGACCAATCAATCTTTATGGACATTTTGAGGGCACACAACCAGTTTGGTCAAACTTTTGGCCTAAACTTTGCAGAGATTAATTGAGACACTTTATATTCATCAATCTAGAAAATGTCCCCAGTAAAAAATTAATAAAAAATATTATTATTATTATTATTATTATTTACATTGTTCTCACTTGTATGTCACTTTTTATAAAAGTCTCTGTTACATGATTAAATGTAAATGTAATTTCTTTTATACCAGGTATGAATATATCTGTTCACAGATTTCTGACATATTGCTTGATAGAGATATGTGAGAAATTGACATTTCTTCATATTAAACCTAAAATGTGTTTTAATGTGACTGTTGATAAGGATCGTATGAACATAAATAATATCAGACAGATATTTACAGATATGTACCTGATGTACTGTATACTTGGAATAGTTCCACTTTTGCATCATTACTAATATCTTTAGTTGACCTTCAACACTACTTCCGCACATTCAAAATGCATTACGCTCAAAATGAGTTCCATTTTTCTCATTCTTTCCCCAATGCACCCTGGTAACTGATATTGTGTTGTAAATATTAAATAAAAGAAAAGAAAACTACATAATCTGACCTACAACGCCTTCCTAGATAACCTGTTCTACATAATCGTCTACATTTCAGATGAGTGATAAACCAAGAACTAGTTGTTCAGCTATATAAAATAAGCTGCACATCAAGTCTTTTTACAAGAAATAATGGCAAAAAAAAGCTTTTATTTCAGAAGAAGAACGTGTTCAGCGCAGGACATTATGGAACAATGCTAATGTGACACTAATATGTTTTGTTATTTCAGTGCACACCATGAACACAAGGGAAAGCATTAACCTTCCCATGGTCTTTCTCCAGTCGAACTGGAAGACTGAAACCGATCAAAGTGTACACAAAGGTCCAGCATCTGCACAGATCAATGCACAGATTAGTAGAGGAATTGGAGAGCAGAGATGGTGACATTTGCTTTGCCTGTGCTGCCTTTCCAATAAATGAGAATTCCCAGATAACAGTCTACCTGTTGAGGAGAATTGATCACCTGAGTTTGCTGAGGCAATCCTTATTGATTTCGTTCAATCAGCGCACATGCAGTGGTTTTACAGACTAAAATGATAGATTCAGTGAAGTCCACACAGCCAATTACCACTTCGATTTGGCGTGTGTGTGTGTTTGTGTGTGTACTATATTGTTGTCAGAGAGAGCTGCAGGAAGCTTAAGGAACATATAGATGCAGACCTGAGAGAATTTTTTATTTTGTGTGTGTGAAATTCAGCATTACGTCACTTGCTCACCGATGGATCTTCTGCAGTAAATGGGTTCCGTCAGAATGACAGTCCAAACAGCCAGTTGCGGTTTTAGGCATGGGTACTTGGCTGTGCGGCACAAACAGTGCGGCAGAAGCACTTGGAAAAGAAATCTTCTGCGCCAGCAGTTTTCTATTATCTATCTGTGTAAAGGCCATTTTTTAATTATTATTAATTAATGCACACAATTCAAATATGTAAATGCCAACGTATACTTTAAGTATACTTTATCCGTCTGCCTCGGTGCACCGTCCGTGTTGCGTCTTTTTCTCAATTTTTTTGAGACCAAAATATCAAAACAAGCAGCATCCATGTCTAATTCCTAAGTAATGTCAAATGGCAATTGGGAGTGATCTGCATTCCAAAAGGGTTACAATGTCATTCTTTTTATTGTATATAAAATGAAGGCTAGTAGGATCATCGGGACAGAAATCATTAGGAGTGACTGAAACTCATTTGAGTAGAACTTCTCTTGGTTGCACAACTGTGTGCAATATCCACCTACTGCTTCACCTTATTGTTATGCCATGAAACAAGATTGTACACACCCCTCAAAGTCAAAGTTTTTGTTTTGTTGTGAAGGCTTGACTCAAGACAAGTTATGCCAGACATTTTCATTGTGAGTGTATGAAAAACTGCTTTGAGATATTTAAATGTAAAATCTGTGGTATATGCAGTTGTTCAACAGTTTTGGATCTAAGACATCCTTATGCTAACAGGAGAATTTTCCCATAAGAAGCTTCTTTGAAACCTTTACTGATAGAAATTGGCACAATTTCTGTAATGATTGACATTTACCACTTTTGAAAAAAGGTTTTTAAAGTAATATTTCTATTTAGCAAGGGGGCAATTGATCAGAAGTGGCAGTAAAGACTTTTAGAAATACTGCTCTTTCGAACTTTCTATTCATTGAGGAAAAAAAAGTTTCCACTCTTCACCTCTGGTATTTAAACCCATAATAATAAGAAATGTTTCAATGAGCATCAAATCAGCATAGTATAATGATTTCTGAAGGATCATCACAATATTGCTGTTTTTAGGCAAATAAATATAAATCAAGCACACCCAATTCAGATGAAGAAATGTGTCCTATTTCTGTTAATATTTACAATATAAAGTGACACCTAAAATCATGCTTCTGTGGAGCTTTTCTCAGTCTCTTTGCCAAAAACAATTCACAATGATCACTTCAATATCATTTTAGTCACGCTTTGCCAGTTGCTGGATTTTAGCTGCTAATTCAAGTTTAAAATGCTAATTAAAAAGACTCTGTGAGCTTTTGAAAAGTCCAAACATAAAACCTTCTGCCTGTATTTATTATAGTATTTATAAGTATTAACTTTGCATTGCATTTGTGCATGAGTCTTGGTAGCAATTATGATCTAATCAAAACTTAACAACCAGTCTCCACCAACTGCAGATAAACAGTGGAAAACTTTGAGTGTAATTAATGTTTAGATCATCAGACAACATTCGCAGTCTATTAGGGTGAGGTTTTTTCCAGTGCTTTTGGAGATTTAGCTTTTTCACTTGTGCAGGTAACTTCATGACACAAATCGCCCTGCCAGTTTATGACCTCAACTAGGCCTATGTGTTGTATAAACTGAAATGATCTCATTTCAAACTCCAAATGTAACAGGTCTTATTAAGCTTGTGATCTACTGTAAATTTTGTATTTCTAACAAAACTTGCTGTTTTCTAAAAGGGACAGTAACACTGATATTAATAAATGCAATAAGTAGGCTAACTACCTTTGGGAATTTTACAGTGACCTCAAATAATCAGAATCTATTTATCTAATCAAAATGGCAACTATCTGTTTTATAATAATAGTTTGTACTAATCCATATTATGTAATGTTATGCAATCATGCATTGTATGTGAAATTGCAGCAGGACTATTGTTTATCTGAAAAGTCAAGAGCAGTCATTGTTTTTAAAAATTGTTTAAAGCATTCTTTCTCATACTATGTACATATATGGAAGAGTCACATATGGGTGTTTCTTATAGGCCACTGTTTTGTCTGAGGGATTGATTTTGGTTGAAATCCATTAAAGAAATCATTTTGAAACCTCTTTACAATTTTGATTGACTGCAAATTACATTATTATGCACAAATTGCAATAACAATGGTAAATGGTCAAAAATGTATTCTGTGTTCGATAGTAATGGGATAGTAATGTAGTATGGGTCCTTTGGATGTGCACACCTGTTTGCATTTCTTAGTTATTATGTGCAAAGTGACGAACAAAGTTATTTCTGTTACACTGATAAAATGTCGCAAGATGCCACGATAATATGTGCAATATGAAGTGATGCTTACATTAATAGTTTTTCTGTGGAGCTATTCTCTGTGTCTTCTGCAAACTAACTAATCCACCCTTGAAATGGTATAATATATATATATAATTCAATTTAAATTATGATTTTCATCCAAAAGTGTTTTCTTTACATAATATATGTAAGTGTGCTATGTATATTTATCTTGTATATAAAAAGACACACATACATCATGTTTTGAAAATATTTACATATTCACAAGTATATATTTATATGCATGTAATCTGTATATATATATATATACATTATACATTAAAAGAAATGGTACACATTTATAAAAAAACAAAAAAACAAAACTCCAGTAACTTCAAAGGTTTCTGTAATTTCTGTTCAAGTGCACACATTTAACTGAAAATAGTAGTATAGATCAAAATCAAATTAGAGATTAAAACCATCAGCTGCAGTTGTGTTATAACAGATGTACTATTTCTGTCAAGAGCGCAC
The DNA here is from genome assembly GCA_032361165.1 of Enteromius paludinosus. Lineage (NCBI taxonomy): Eukaryota > Metazoa > Chordata > Actinopteri > Cypriniformes > Cyprinidae > Enteromius > Enteromius paludinosus. The sequence goes on along the minus strand of JAUMHQ010000065.1, from coordinate 4,817,541 downwards.
ATTTAACAAAACTGTAAATAGTAATAGAGAATAAAGTGGAAGTGGTAGTGAAATCTAAAAGAGATGGTAAGACATAAGAGAGGAGTGTCTGACGGAACGGGAGTGTCAAGAATTTACTGACAAGTTATCTTTCTTGTTGAATAGGTTGAGAGATACGTCGGGTTTGGGTGCGCAATATAGCCTACGATGAATTCTTATCCTGTTAAATAAGTAAAAAAGTGATCTCTTGCACTCCTCCTTGTTACACTACCTCCCTGCACTTCACTGTCAACCTCCTTCCAGTTTATTGCAGTACAGCTGCTTGCGTTTCGCCCCTCGCGCTTTCGCATCTCATTGCGACTTTGAGTTGTCAGGCCAAAATGTTGGCGGCACCTCTGACGTCAAGACAATGACACGCCTTCACGCTTTAAAAGCCCTTGAGAAACAGCACCGCTTCAGAACACGCGCTTGAGTTTCAGTAAAGCTGCGAATGAAGGCTTGATGGATGGCAAACAGTAATGTTTTCATGTTATAACTAACTCTATTGCGCGTTCCTTTGGCACTGACGGCACTTCTGCATTTAAAGTTAAACGACAATTAATATCAGCGTATCTTTCGAGAACAGAGGTGAGTAAAAAAAGTTGAATAACTTAATTCTGCTTGTTTTATCACTGAACACGATTTCAGTAAATATATTCAGTCGCAGGTATAATATTTTTCCACCTCATTTATATAAACTTTTCTTTTTTTCCAACAGACAGTTCACCTTCAGCAGTCATCTTCATCAGACGTTTATCCGTTAACCAAAAATGAGCAACACAAAGTGAGTTTTCTGTAAAATAATGCATATGATATTGCAGAAAGTTAACCTTTTTTAGTTGAGCTACAGTATGAGTTAAAATGTATTTTGAGACAATTTATTACACACATATAAAATAGCATTTTATAATTGATATTACATTGTTATTAAAAATATACTTGTTAGATTTCACTAAGCTACATTTTGAGAAGAAGTGTGAGATCACTTTCTCTACATTTTCCAACTTGTCTAATATAGCTTTTCCTCCTTGTGTTTTCACAGAAGCTTTGGATACAGCATCTTCTCTTTCCCTGAGCGTGTGATGCCGGTGGATCTGGCCATGCATGCACAGATTAACTCACCAGTGTCTCAGCTCCTTGGCATGTCTGCTCTCAGGGCTTCTCCACCCAACATGCCCTCACCAGAGCTCCAACGAGCCAGGCTTTCACCTCCTTCACCCACATCTTCACAATCTTCATCCAGCTCAGCCAGCTCCCTGTGCTCATACTCTCCTGGCATGTTACGCAAGAAGAAGCGAGTAGTGTTCGCTGACGCTAAAGGTCTATCTCTCACATCCGTGCGCATCTTCACCGCTGACCCTTCGGAGTCAGAAACAGAAGACGGCCCTCAACCTGAGGAGCATGTGAAGCCTAACGCGCCCACGCAGAGCATCAGACTGCGACTCAAACTTGGTTTTCCACAGCCCATTGCAGATCGTGTAAGCTTAAAGGAAACCTTGGTGCAGTTGGAGAGCTGTGGCCTGAGCGAAAAGGCATTGAGCGGGACAGTACGGGTCTGCAACATTAAATTTGACAAGAATGTTTTCATCCGCATAACTTTTGACTCATGGCGGAGTTATAAAGACATTGCATGCACGTATGTGAGGCAACCCAGTGCAGCTTTGGAGACTGATTTATATTCTTTTAATGTGTCGCTACCGTCCGATCTGGACCCGAAGGAGCGCCTGGAGTTCGTGGTGGTGTTCCGACCAGGCAATAGCAAATTGCAGCTCGTGGACAACAACAAAGGGAAAAACTACCACGTTATTGTGGAAAATGTGGTGCCGGAACCTCGGCTGGTGATGACTAGCAGCTTTGGACATTCAAGGCGAACCTTCGTCATACCAAGTCCTCAGCGTTATTCTGCATGGCCCGGGGTCAGAGGTCATGAACTACATAGGACAAGACACCTGGCATGCAAAGGCCTTCCCTACACGGACCATCTGTTAAACAGGACCTGGGGAAGAATGGCCAATGTTCCTCCGTTGTGTTAAGATGGGACTGAGGCGCTTGTGCGGTCGACATTTCTACAGTACTTGCTTCAATTGCGGAATCAAGAACATTTAAAAATGGAACAATTTTATGCACCATCTTATACATTACACTTGAATGGACAGTCCTTGCTGGTTTGCACATGCTGCTGAAGCAGTAAAATGTGAATGTTTACTTTGTTATGAACATTTATTAGATTTTATTTGCACATTATGCATTCCTTCTACAGCTAAAATATGTTTAATGGGAAACTGGCTCACTTTCCCTGTATCTGAAGAGCTATATTGACTTGTAAAAGTGGTGTAAATGAATCCTTGTATGTATGTATATATGATTATGTATTTATTTTGAACTCTTTCATTAAAAAGAAACTGCTTTCCATGAACTTTTGTATGATTTATGGGTCTTGCGCTGCAGAAACTGTGTCACTCTGTCAAGTGCTACTGAATAACACTGAAGCAATTGAAGCACTGGGTGTAAGTTAGTACATGCCCGAGGCTTTTTCATGCCTCAACTGGTCTCAAATTAATGTATTACATCAAGGCACTCCTCGGGTCTATTATCTAACTCAAACCACACCTAGCAACCAGCAGAACAATTAGTGTGCAAGAATGTTCCAGATGTTCGAATGGAAAAGAACATTTCATACCTACAGCTTTTTGGGAATGTGAACAACACACAGTCCACCACAACTATGAACTATGAAAATGATTTCTCCACATGACAGCTGAAAAATCAAAAGTTTCATAATAATATATTAATATATACAATTAAAAATAGTAATATTGTGATGATTTTTTTTTTTGCTTTTCCATTAATGTAATTTATTTACAGTATCCATTATTTCATTGTTGTTTCTGGAACATTCATTGCCTTAGGGATGAGGTGAGAGTTTACAGTGTAGTAGGTTTAAAGAATGTTGTTTGGGGTTATAAAATAAAAATTAAATTATGTTTAACATGGTAATAATGGCAGCTGTCCTTACTGAAAAAAAAATCCAAGACAAAGTATGAGGACAAAGTGTGCATATGTTTTACATTTAATACCCATGTATATTATTAACTGATGCTAAAATCAACCTACCTTAATTATTTGTCTTATGTTTTATGAACTTGTGGACTTTTTTACCAACAACCTGCCAGGGGCTACAGATGATAAAATGTGCCTGTATGGCAAGATATGGCACATTTACATGAAGGACTTAAGTGTCTCTTTCAAAATAAAAACATTTTTAGATGTTATTATATGGGTGGGTTATGCTGCATATATTCTTGATGAATTGAAATTCAAGGGTCATATGGCTACTGTGTGGCTACTGTTATTTTAAGGTAAACGTAAAATTCTTTAACATAAATGAAACAAAATAATGTGCCACACATCACCAATATTTAGAAGAAGAAGAAACGCCATTAAAAAACAATAAATGTTAATTTAATTATAGATGATAGAATGCATTGCATCATGCATAGAACATACATAAATGTTCATAATTTTACTGTACTTTACAAATACAGAATATTATATATTAAACTATATTACAAATTTTATATTATTCTTTACATTATTTATTTATAATTTTGTACACTCTGGAAAAAGGACAAAACTGTACCCTTTCAAAAGATTTAACATATTACATATTAGCACTAATAGGTTTTAATATGCACCTTTAAAATAGTAATATACCATTTAGGATAAATAAGGTGCAAAACTACTCTTTTAGCTTTAGGTTACTGCCCTAGTGACAGTTTTGTACAAAGTTTGGGCGTTTTATTTTTTACAATGTTTCTGTTAACATTACTAACCTAACTGTCAGTCATGCACATCTCCTGCATCTATTTGTCATGAGTCAACTGGCTAAAAGGTGTACTGTATAAGCCTACACATGGCCCTGTTAAGCGGTGGCTGTACTGAGAATACCTCTGCCATGAGTCTTTTCTCAATCACATTCTTTCCTCTCCTGCATGTTCTGTGCTGAGGCAATACTGAGAAAACGAAATACCACCGGCACTAGAATTAGAGGTTTCATACACTGACTGACACGAGCGTAAGGAGGTGAACACCCTTCTCTGTTCTCCACCTCAACTGCAGAGTTTATTCAATGAGTTTGAGTTTATCATGATTTGTTCAGCCCAGAAGGGTGAGATGAACACACTGGAATGCTGTAGGTGTGAGAGTCTGTCATGCAAACCTGTCCCTTGCAGCTCAGAGTGTCTCTTATGAAAACCGGTTCACAAGTTTAATGATGTAAGAAGCTAACCTGTTTTATCTGTGAATAACCTCATCCCACCCCTGAACACATGTAGCTGTGTCTTATACTCACAGCATAGATAATGGAGAGAAAGGAGGGAATATTTCAAGGACTACATGAGTCTCTTGAAGGAAAGTGCAATGGAAATATTATATGTGATGAAATTTCTTCATAAAGGGCACCAGTTAGCACCAGTGCACAGACCGAGCTGCTCTCTGGGATCTTGTGATGAGGAGGTTCTCTATAGCAGTGTTTTTCAACTTTTTTAATTGAAAAAAAATCACAAGGCACACCAACATTCTAAACTGTAAAAAAGTCAAAGTGTCTTGAATAGGAATCAAATAAACACAATGAAAACAGTCTTTTTTGATCTTTCATATTTCTACTTTTCATATTTCTCTGTTTGGATGAACACAGAACCGATATCCTGGCAGGAATTGAAAAAAGACACACACAAAGCTCTTCCTCAACCCCAGACGCAAATTAAGCATTAAACACGAGTGATTTACAATGCAAATCACTCGCGCGTTTGATGCGTGATTCACGCGAAAAAAATATGAACTTTGGCGAAAATTTGCGATTTATAGTTTCAGAATTCTGGTATGAATTCGCGTCTGGTGTGAACGCACCATAGTCTCTCTCTGTTTTTATAGCAGTGTGGGTTGAGAAGCTCAGCTCACACAGGTATGTCCTGGAAAATCCAATCGGAGGTAACTCTTCTTAACCCTTAAATACCTTTTCTGCACCTTATTATGTAAACTACTTGTATAGTCTGTTTTAGGTTATGTGTATGTATAGTCAATTATTTATAGTATATATATATATATATAGTTACATGTATAGGTTTAAAAAACTAGAACTATCCCTTTAAGATCCATCCATATCAGTTTTGTAAATATAAAAGTACAAAATTAAGCAATGGTAAAAGCCACTGTATGAAAAAAAAGCTTTCTGTCCCCCTATAAGTCCTCAGTTCATTAGAGGTAACTGACTTGTGTCTTAAGTGACCTCTAATTCAGATATAAATATTCAATTGCCCCGCACACATACAGCGAGAGAGTCAATACACATGCATCCCCTTCACATTTAAGTGCTTTAATTCTTTTATGCATTTATTATTTGTTTTTTTATTTTATTATTTGTTAAGTGCTGGGTATCCAGCCAGAGGAGAACTGGCCCCAACTAAGTCTGGTTTCTCCCAAAGGTTTTTTTCCCCCATTCTCTCACGGATGTGGTTTTGGTTCCTTGCTGCTGTCGCCTCTGGCTTGCTTAGTTGGGGGCACCTAATTTCTAGGGATTATCATCATTTTGATTACAGAGACCGACAGAGTTTTACACCATCTGATCTGGAGACAGACTGAGGAACAGAATAAGAGAGAGACTAATATTAGCATAGAGGCCATTCTTTTTACAATGTAACCAGTACACCGTGTGTTAAGGGGAGTGTGCCTGCCTCCCGAATAGTATTTGGTAAATTGTTCCAGAGTTTGGGTGATAAATATGAAAAAGATCTGCCACCTGCAGTAGATTTTGATATTCTAGGTATTATCAGATGGCCAGAGTTTTGAGGACGTAGCAGACGTGGAGGACTATAATGTGATAAGAGCTCGCTCAAGTACTGAGGAGCTAAGCCATTCAGGGCTTTAT
>JAUMHQ010000065.1:4753845-4765625 GCA_032361165.1 Enteromius paludinosus | reverse complement strand
TTAATCAAATCCGTTAAAGGATTGTTAGGCTGCATTAATTAGATCAGCCGGAACCAGGAACACTACCCTTAACACACTGTAACGCTCAGTCATGGAAGAGTCGAGACAACAGAATAATTAGGTATTTAAAGGTATTTATTTAAACAAAGGAATTCAAGGCTTCAGCAGGGTAAATGATCTCGTAGCCAGACCTTCAGACTGACGGTCAAAGCCCGCCCATAATGCCGTTTGACCGACATGTCAAACAACCAATCACAGTTTGTTTTGTTCACAGTCACGTTTCAGGGCGTGGAAATGTCCCCACAACAACAGATCGCCGTGCAACAAGTCAATCAGCATAGAAAATCCCAATGAGACACTCGCGGTAAACATCTGTTTGAAGCATATCTCTCCACTTTTTAACACCCACGAGCAATTCTGGAAAACCAAACACAATACTAAATCGGGCAGCTGCGATGTCAGCATCTGTTGTTTCATGTTTGCCAGCAAACGGGAATGATTTTCCCTTCTCAGTTAGGTACTGTACCTTCACTTGATCTTCCATAATAGATAGGAGGGGACGCACAACTAGTAAAATTAGATTGCATACTTTTGAGAATCCAACGTTTAACTGATCTTAATAAATGCTTATTGTCACTCATGTAAACATGACAGTTTTTTTACCGCAATCACACGCTTTGTTTCCCGGCGGACCGAAAATAAATGCAACACTAGCGTCCCCTGGAAATCTGGTAAAATCCAACCAATCATTTGATGACTTCGACACTGCTGAAGAGTTTCCAGTTAAGTGTACCATATGCATCAGACGTTTAGTCAACCTTCTGTGGGCGTGACGTCTTAGGCTGAGACCAGGAAAATGATAAAGTTCAACTCAAAGTGAGAGCGATCTCCTGATCTCAATAGTCCATGGAGAATAAAGGCACTCTGGCATTACTGGCCGTGATCTAGGGGCTGGAATCAGCCGTAAACTGTGAACTGGATTAAAAAACGGCTCTCCTGGCCGTAAACCATGAACTGGATTCAAAAACGGCTCTCCTGGCCATAAACCATGAACTGGATTCAAACTCCAGGCTGTGACTCATGAACTGGATCTTGGATCAGCTCTGCTGGCTGTGACTCTGGGACTGGAACTTGGATCGGCTCTACTGGCTGTGACTCATGAACTGGATCTTGGATGGGCTCTACTGGCTGTGACTCTGGGACTGGAACTTGGATCGGCTCTACTGGCTGTGACTCATGAACTGGATCTTGGATCAGCTCTACTGGCTGTGACTGGATCTATGATTCTTTTTGCTGATCTCCCTGATTGCATCGCTGGGTCAAGAATTTTGGCACTCAGTTTGTTGGGTTGGGGAACAGATACTTCTGGTTGAGAAGGACAGAGTGGATTTTTTACCTCCTCGACGGTCAATGAGGAACCTCCCAGCAAAAAACGCTTGATATATGAGCTCAGTGAGGGATTCTGGAATGTTGGTTTTGGTAAACTCGCTGGGCCAGATCCTGGTCCAGACCCAACCAGAATAGATTTCTTGTGGTCCACTCACTCCATAGCGCATAATGATCCAATTCTATGAACTCTGCCACATCTCTCAGGTAAGGGTTGAGGTAAGAGGAAGAGTTTCCAGCTCCTTGTGGTTCTCCTTTTTCCAGGACACGTAGATCGTTCATCAAAAGGTGCTCGGTGCAGGTAAGTGCTGAAACTTTGACAATATTATCAGAGCATGATATCCTTTGATATCAGTTGACATAGACGGCGTGACACACACAATGAACTCGTTACATCGTAAAAAGAATGGTATCTACGCAAATATTAGTCTGTCTCTTTCTTTTTCTGTTTCTCAGTCCGTATCCAGATCAGATGGTGAAGATGATCTTCATTGGAGACCAGAACACCTAGATGAGCCCTGTGGACAGATCACCAGAACCAAATGCGCACAAATGCACACACACTATAAGTCCTTTGCAGAATCGGACATGCGCTTAAAAATTAACTGGAGATTAGGTGCTGGGCGTCTGGCCAGAGGAGAACTGGCCCCAACTAAGCCTGGTTTTGCCCAAGGTTTTTTTTTCTCCATTTTCTCATGCATGGGGTTTTGGTTCCTTGCCGCTGGTGCTTCTGGCTTGCTTAGATGGGGGCACCTAATTTCTAATGATTATCGTTGCTTTGATTAAAGAGACCATATCTGCATTTAATAAATACATTATTTAATCATGTCATTATACATTACCATCACACTTTTCTCCTATTTGATAATGTTCAGTGCTTTGCTACAATCTGTATTGTGAAAATGCTTTATAAATTGATCTTTGCTAAAAACCTTTACTTGAATAACTAGGAAACAGCTACACATAGACAGTGACTGAAAATGTTCTTGTAAATATATCTGTATGTATGTATTCATGAACGACGTCACTCACGCAGTAATAGCAGCTCCAGCCGGTGGTGGTGTGGGCCGTCTCTCTCATTTCCTGCAAGGCTTCAGGGCTCAGGTAACCCATCTCCCGCAGACAGCCATCGTGGAAGACCCTCGTGCACGTCCGGCAGGGGAACAGATCGTCTGCTGTCCAAACCTCACAAACCTCGCACATCTCATCGTTTACGGGCTGGTCGCAGAACAGAGGGAGACACAGATAAATCACCCTAAATTAGCAACCAGACTCTTATTGATTCACTGAAAAAAGGCAGTTACAGCGCACTGAAAATATATAATTACACGTGACAGGAAGTGTGGTGACTCAACAGCTCTACAATTAAACTTCTATACCTCCATTAGCTGCTTTTTATTAAAGGTCACCAAATATAGAAATAATCTCTCTTGACATTCCCTGCTCATTTAAAGTCTCCTATGGTGCAGCTGAATCTGCATGTGGTATACTTTTATGTCATGATATGTGAATATCATGCTGCTTTGATGAATGCACCTCAGAAAACGTTCTACTGATCGCGCAAGGGAAATGTATTTTATAAAAAAGTTTTATGAATACTTAACTGTGATAGAATCAAACTGTTTATATGGTATAGACATCTAGCTGTTTATTTTTAGGCCCATGTATGTATGTTTTTATTCTTTCATTCACATCCTTTTTTTTTAACCATTAGACACAAGCTGTTAATTACCGGTAGACTACATTAAAGCTATTTAGAAATATATTTTGAAATATATGACTATAATTCTAAGAAAGGCATATTGTACAGTAAAAAAACGCTAGGGTTTGTGAATGAATTAACAATTTAATTTGAAGTGACAGCAGCGCTACATTTCACGAGTTCGCGCTTCCTCATGATCATAAAAAATAAAGCAAATCTGGCGAACTGTCGAGCCGGGAGAACGGCGGACCCCGAACGCTAGTGGTTTGAACCCTAGCGAGGGCGAGGGCCTGGCTCAGTCCCCGCATGCCCTCCGAAGGAAAGCGCAAAGAAAGAAGGAGCGGGAGGAGAATGGGGTGGAGGAGGGATGCTCAAAAGACGAGATGCAGGGTTTTATTTATAGTAGGTAGGAGGAATTTGATTGGACAGGTGTAACGAGGAGCTTGATTAGGTAATGCGGTGCCAGCCGTGAACGATTCATCCAGCACTTCCTCCCGAAACTTGTCATTTGCAAAACGTCACTTAAAATAAATTTACAGCAAATAAAAAATATATATTATAAACATTAACGTACAGTAATAATAATTTGATCAAATATCCAGTAATTACAAACGTAACTCGTAACAGAAAATAAATTAAATTAAATGAATAATTATTACAATTAATAATTGAAGGCAAATAACTGATATAAAACCAATAGCTAATAAAAACAATAAAAAATAAATATAAAAAAAATGACTAAAATGTAAACTAAATATAAAAAAATGAAAAATATATAAATAAAAGCTAAATCAAAATATTAATGAATACTATAATAGTATAAAATTATACTTAAATACTTAGTTTCCTTCCAACAGGTCATGAGTGTTTAACAAATGTTGTCAATCACTGATGGAGTCTACTGTCTAACAAACTCATCTCATTCCATGTTCTTCCTCTCTGTCCTATAGAGACAGACTGTGGAGACTGAATATAACTATTGACAAGCTGTCACATAATGCAACTCAGGGTCAGACATTGTAAAGCCTTGAAAACGTGCAGAGACAAAAATGTAGTTCAAAGTTTAGATCATTTCCAAGGACTTTTGGTGTTGAACCAAGTGTCTCCACAGGAGTCGGGATGGTTTGTGAGCTGTGATGACTCACGGCCGGATACTTCTTCTGGAGTCACTGACGCAAACGCACAGCTAAATATTACGATGTGAAAGAACGTGGAAAACAAGCATTAAAAAATTAGCTTTAGCTCCAGAACCACTACCTAATCAACTTCAAGTAATTTTCTAATTTGCGTTTTAAATAGGATTTTTACGCACCTCTGTTAAGAATTGTAGCACTAGGAAACCAGGGATCAAATACTTGTCAGATATTCCAGATGAATAATTCACCCTATTCTGGCGTAGGCACCAGATACACTCAGTCTTTGCTCTTCAGATTGTGACATGTGTCTCTGAGGAGGGTGAGGACTGTGATATGAGCGTGGGGGAGAGCTGCTGTATTTAGAACCGGGACGATGACAAGAGCCAAAGGACGTCACCTTGCCACTGAGCCTCAGAATCTGAATCAGTACGACCCATTGGTATTTAACTGCTGGAGTGGTAGTGAACCTCTACTGTCTGTGGACGATAAAAATAGCACTTTGGCATTTTCGTTATATGGATTGCCTTATTATTTTGACTTGACAAAGCCATCCTAATAATTTATTATTGTGCACACTTCAGCACCTTCATCCCATTCAGCCTGTTTCTAAATGAGCAGACCTTTATGTCATATCGTTAACTGAAAGTAATAAAAACAATAATAATACATTTTAATTTTCATAGTAATACATTTTGTGTTAATTATAATCTGTAAAATATATGGATGGACAATTAAGATGGAAAAATAAGTGAAAATCTTGCCTTGGCAACTAACTGAAAGAAATTTAAGCTGAAACACTATACTAATAAAATGGCTAAATATCTCTTTTTAATAAAAAAAATATGAAGATATGACATCAAAAAATCCAAATCCAAAAATCTATTTATTAATTGATTAAGATTTATTAAAATTATTAATATAATAATTACTTATAAATATTACCATATTTAATATATCTTCTTTAGACATCAAAATGTTACTTAATTTGGGGCCAATATAATAATTTATATTTTTTTATATATAATACAAAAGTGTAATTTTATGACTTAAACATTACATAAATTATATATCCTCTCTCTGTCTCACCCTCATATACATACATAGTATATGTGTGCTTGTGTGTGTGTAACAAAAATTATATTCTCTTCGAAAAACCTTTACATTTATTATGATGCATTTACAGAAAGATTTCTCAGATTCCCTGTAATCTCAACATTGTCTCAAATTGTGCTCAAATTCCTCCTAAAATCAAACAATGTGATGCTAAGTAGAATTATCATTCTTTACTGTTGATTGCTGATAAAATGTGTTGCATTTTTATTTCTCCTAAGAAAATCTAAGATAAAGTGTATTCCCCATTGCCAAATCAAAAGCAATTTTTTTCTTTCACACAATTATATTCACCAGCTGTTACATTTTTTATTCATGTCAGTATTGCCTGTTTGTTTATTCATTTTCCTAAGCCATATTTTAACATCTGCAAATGCATCTAGACATAACTCACAAAGACGAGCCAAATTGCATCTCATTCTGCCTGCTCTTATGTCTTTTATTTCTGCTGAGAGAGAGACTGCAGGTAAACAAAAGCCTTCTGAGTGTAGTTGTGTGGAGAGGCACTTCTCCGGCTCGCGATGAGGCCTGGCCCCGTCGCCGCAAGCTTCAGTGACCCCAATTAATTTCGGACTGATCCCAGACCGCCAGTGCAACCCACCCAGCCAGGTTTTTCCAGCACAGCCTATACCCGACGCCCACACACTGTCAACAAAACTGAGCTGCCATTTAGGCTGAGCTGGGATCAGCTTCCCATACTCACAGGCTGACATTTTCTCACATACGTGCATCACAGAGCTCCAAATGAAAGGATAACCTCCAAGAGAACTACTTTCAGACAGAACAAAAGCCAGACTAGCTTGTATATATTTTAGGTGAGTTATTCAGTCTCATTTAGAAATAACCGGATAAGAAGGCTTAGAGAGGTTGATCTAGAGGTGAGGAGGAGAGGTGATTGTTGCTATAATGTCTCATTTTTGAGACCTGGTGTAAGTATACAGCGTACCCCAAAAATAAATATGTAAAATTGCCTATTTAATTTAATTTAATTTCATATATGTTGTATTTAATTGTGACAATAAATAAATTAAATATTTATTAGAATTATAATAAATGATGCTGTCAATTACCATTCAATAAATGGTTTTTATATAATTGTCAAGATATAAGTTTATGTATTTATATATATATATATATATATATATATATATATATATACTAAAACCTAAACAAATATAAGCAATACAAAATATAATTAAAATAATATGTTGTGCAGCAAGTTATAAATATATTTTTATAAAATTATCCAAACTGATTGTCGAATCTATGGATAAGGGGATAAAATAAAATAAAAATATTTAATAAAAAATTTATAATGATAATGTTAATCATGATAATAATGATTGTTATTATATTTCACCAAATAACAATAAAAAAAATAAATAATAATAATAACTGTTACTATATACTCACCCCAAAAACTAACAAATTATAAAACTAAAAAACTAAAATGGTTCGTGAAAAAATATTTTTTTACAAATTTCTATTTAATAAAAAATTAATTAGTAAAAATATATTTTTAATTCTAAAATACAATTTTACTGTCAGTTACCATTATAAATGGTATTTTTGGATAAAAAAAAATTCAATCCATTCGTTCATTTTACAAATTGAGGGGACATAATAAAATAAAATGCATTTATATAACATATAATAATAATGTGTATAAATAAAACAGAATACTTCTACAGTAAACCCACTTATAAAGACAGATAAGCAGCAATGTTTACAAAGACATTTAAACAACAAATGTTTTATTTCAGCCATATTACCTGCTCTCTTTCCCCAAGTGGCACGTCTACCGGTTGGTCATCGTTGACCTCTCTCTTTGGCCTCACAAAGGCAGGAGGAATGAGCTGATGTGCCTTCTTTAGATCCTCAGGCTCCACCCCCTTCCCATCACGGAGCCGCCCCCAAGCCTCCTGATTGGCCTTATGCTCCTCTCTGGGCGGAGCTGAGGCCTGTTGATTTGGTAATGACCCTGCTTTGCTGTCCTTGTCTTTCTGTTCAGTATGCTCCTTGTTTGCTTGATGAGATCCTTCAGCCGTTCCATCCCCGTTCTCAGCTATGACCTCATCCACTGCTGGGGCCGCCCGGTCCTTCAGACCATCTTTAAATGCGGACACCACCACGCTGCACTTCTGCACCTTCTCCACCTGCTGCTTTTTGGACATCAGCACACCCATGGCTGCAATATAGTAACACAGCAAAAGCTATTTTTACCATAAGACATTATTGATTCATCAGGCTAAGCAATCACCAGTGCTGCTGTTTTCAGCGGGCTAAGCTTCAAATCCTACATTATATTAATATAGCAAAGAGAGGCAGTTCTCATGGTTGTGCGTCGGTGTTAGCACCCCGTTGCATAACAAATATTAAGGTTGAAAACAAGACATGTTCTATCGACTTTGTCTCTAAATCATTGCTCTGGCAAAATACGCCCACATGCTGGATCAAGCAGATTTTGTGAACCACAGCAAATGTGTTGTAAACCACCTCGCTAGCATTTTCTTCACACAGATCTCTGATTTGATTGATCACTGGAAGGCTTGGTGTGTCTCGTATTGGTCTGCTGCCATCACAGACCATCAATCTTACGTAATGACAACATGTGGTGACTTGTGATTGCAGCAAAACCAATGCAGAGCTGTTCGATCGCAAGATTTTGTGATTCACGAGTAGGGGTGTTTGAATTTAATTCCTATTTCTATTTTTGAATTTCTAAATAAATTCCTAGAACACAGTTGTGCCTTCAGAGTTCGGGCCAGGTTTTCATAACACCGCCCAAATGTTTACGCAAAGAAAGAAGGCGGAACTATTGTTCTTGCTGTAGTGTTAAACCAGTTGCTGGACGTGCTGTGTCATTGTGAAAGTTAAACTACTTTGTGCTTTCAAAAGAGGACATAAGTTGTATTCATAACACTGTTCCAGAACAGTTCAACCCAAATATTAGAGTGAGTTTAGGGCATTTACATTTGTGGTATTCGGCCGTTTACAGTGCACTGGATAGCTGGCCAATCGGAGCACACCTTGCTTTTTCAGAACGATGAGCTTTGTACAAATCAACCCGCTTCAGGAAGCAGGGCTTAGAGGAGAAACAATTATTTACAGTATCTGTAAAATAATCTGTTTTTTTGCACAACATAAACACATTGCATTACACCAAATACATAAAATATTGTTGTTTTTAGCAACACCCCTTTAAAATTTTCAGTTTTCTAATGAATGTGGAAACAATGACAGACAGTATATTTTTAGTACTTGTTTAATGTCATCTTTTTTTATTACTGAAGGTCAGTATCACTGACCCCAAGAACTACTGATGTTTCCAGAAAATTGTCCTTTAGTACAGTAGATATAAACAAAACGCTATTTGCTATTTTAAAAAAACGCTGTGTCTTCCTGTTTCAGTTGAAATACATCACCACATAGAATAATGCTGTGTCTTTTCTCCAACTTTCTCCAACCCTGTTCGAAACACATGCACTAAAAAATGAATTTTAAGCATTTAGTTTGATCCATTCCATTCTTGCGTTGAACATGGGCTGTGATTTAGCTTGTCCAGACATCAGATAATCTTGAATGCTTGCTCCATCCATTCAGTCTTTAATCAGGGTAATGGTGTGAAACTGCTTCAGTTGGCATTCTCTCGCCTTCTAAACGCAAAGCCCAGCATGCTTCAGAATTTCAATGGATATTTCCTTCCCCCATTTATTCTTAACTATGAACCCAAGCTTTGACCCATCACGTTCTCTCGCTCTCTGCACCCTCCTAAACAAGCCACACTGTAATATCGCTTTTGTCACTATAGGCAGCATCTGAGAATGAACTTTAATTATGAGGGAAATCAAGGAGGTGGTGCTGAGCCTGGTCTCATCATAGGCCTGGGAGTGACACAGAGTTTTGCAGTAATTACCCCCGGCTGTATGATGTATTTTACCCTGTTACAGCTCAGCGTGTTCTGATAGATGTCACATCAGCTGGCTGAGGGAGGTGTGGTTTAATGTCTTGTCACAGAATTAATTAATGCGTCTCTTTCAGGCACAAACTCAAAGCTGGCAACTAACTGCATATATTACTGTCTGAGAATAACATTATAGCTCTCTTAAGTATCTAGGGAAGCTACTTAAAAAGTGTAGCTTGACAAATAATTATTTTTATGTAGCTAAATTACAGCCAGGCAACCGTTCAGAAAACAGTCAGGATTAGTGTGATAGAATAAAACTACATTTAAACATATTTATTTAAATTAGATACCAACTAACAGATTCTTTTTTAGTTCTGTTCAGTAGCTGATTTATTTAGTACTGGTTCGTTTATATAAACTGAACCAGACCATTGACTAGAATCAGACTTCACTACGCTTCATATGTGGGTGTTTTAGAAAGATCTGCGTGTTCAAATAATGTTGACAAAACAAAAATGTTCCAATGTTACAAATTACAAATAGTCTTATTACGCTGCATGAAGTCTGGTCCACTTTGGCAGCTTATGCAACAAAATTGACCACAGGTGAATGTGAAATCGTGCGTTCCTCTTGTGTAAACGCAATTTTGCTTCCCGGCAGACCTGAACACCCAAGAAGCTGAAATTGCAAGAAGCCAGACAATCAGTTCACAGAACTGGTGATTTCAGACAGCAATATGCATCAAACCATGAATTAACAGACTGATTCTAGAACTAAAACTGTGACACAGACGTAAAACTGTGACTATATAGTGATGGATGATGAGCCCTCAAAGACAAGAGGCAGAGGAAGAGTGAGAGGTCATCGCAGGTCGCCTCGAGGAGAATAAAAGATGAGAATCTCTCTCCCTGTAATAATGTCTGAGTCAATCCCTTCGTGAAACCCTTATGAAAATGACTTCTGGCTAGAAATCCCAATGCATCCCAACTCTCAGCGCAGATTATAACATGTTCATTCCAGTGACGGCATTGCTTTTCAGACGCTGGGGAGGCAATTACTGCTGAACAGTGAAATTACTCAATGAAAATAATTGACAAGATTGAGAACTAGACTTTTCATTTCTTATTCGTTGCTATGTCCATAAATGTATTTTTAAATGTTTTTGTGTTCTCTTTATAATGCCAATGTTAAAGGAATACGCCACTTTTTAAAGAAAAATATTTTTCAACTCAATTACAATATTAAATAGGAAGTATTTAACGGAACACACAATTTTTTTTTTCAACTCACCTAGAGTTAAACCGTTGAGTATTACCGTTTTGAATCCATTCAGCTGATCTCCAGACCTGGCGATAGCACTTTTAACATACCTTAGCATAGATCATTGAATCTGATTAGACCAGTAACATCTAGCTCAAAAAAGGAATTGTACTCTCATTTCGGAAATGTGCTGCCGTACCAAGGGTGCAGCAAGCACAAGTATACTACACAGAACCTGTGTATGTAATGTGTGTATTACGACAGACTAAAAAACATCGCATTACAAAAATAAAATGGTTTTAGAAGCAAAATATCCCATAAACAATCAGATACTGACTGAAAATTACAGTTTCAGTGCAGCTTCAAAGGGCTATAAACAATACCAGACGATGAATAAGGATCTTATCTAGCAAAACAATCTGTAGTTAAAAATTAAAATGTATATGCTTTATAAACACAAATGCTTGCCTTGCTCTTTTCTGCTGTGCAAACAATACATTATTACATTGAAAAGGTTGCGCTTGACGTAGGCGGAAGTACCAAGTCATTGTTTATGTGGAGGATGAGGACCATTCAAAAGTTGTTGATTGTTCAATGATACATATTCAAATGTCTATGTGTCAGTTTTTGTTTAAAATGGTCAAATTGTGACTTTTCATAGACTAGGTACTTCCGCTTACGTCAAGCATGACCTTTTCAAATTAATGATGTATTGCACACACGACAGAAAACAGCAAGGCAAGCATTTGTGTTTATAGAGCATATAAATTTTTAATTATTTATATACAGTGGGTACGGAAAGTATTCAGACCCTCTTAAACTTTTCACTCTTTGTTATATTGCAGCCATTTGCTAAAATCATTTAAGTTCATTTTTTTCCTCATTAATCTACACACAGTGTACACACACCCATATTGACAGAAAAACACAGAATTGTTTACATTTTTGCAGATTTATTAAAATATATATATATCACATGGTCCTAAGTATTCTGTGACACTCATATATTTTGCTCAGGTGCTGTCCATTTCTTCTGATCATCCTTGAGATGGTTCTACACCTTCATTTGAGTCCAGCTGTGTTTGACTATACTGATTTGACTTGATTAGGAAAGCCACACACCTGTGTATATATAAGACCTTACAGCTCACAATACATGTCAGAGCAAATGAGAATCATGAGTTCATGCCCATCATGAGCCCTACCTTCCAACAAGACAATGACCCTAAGCACACAGCTAAAATAACGAAGGAGTGGCTTCACAACAACTCTGTGACTG
>JAUMHQ010000065.1:4724289-4753745 GCA_032361165.1 Enteromius paludinosus | reverse complement strand
ATCTGCAAAAATGTCAACAATTCTGTGTTTTTCTGTCAATATGGGGTGCTGTGTGTACATTAATGAGGGGGAAAAAATTAACTTAAATGATTTTAGCAAATGGCTGCAATATAACAGAGTGATTTAAGGGGTCTGAATACTTTCCATACCCACTGTATATATTTATTTTTCTTTATTATTATTTGTTCATTTTTTTTTTATGACCTACCGTTTCACTTTATATGACCCTTATTTATCATTTCTAGCCCTTTGAAGCTGCACTGAAACTGTAATTTTTACCTTAAACCATTTGAAGCTCACTATTTCCTGGAATGTTTTCAGCAAAAACCTTAATTTCTTTTCGACTGAAATAAGAAATACATAAACCTCTTGAACATGAACTAATCCGTTAAAGAACATTTCACCCAAAAAAAACGATTTACGAATTACCTCAGAGCTTATATATGCCTATTGTCAATCACTGGAGCGCTACTCAACAATGCATACAACAATCAGTCGAACCTATAGCATTTTTTTATGATGGGTGGATGCACTTTTGAGGCTTCAAAATCTTGACCGCTGCCATTATAAAGCTTAGGCAGGCATGATCTTTTCATGAGATCATGAGATCAAGCCAGGCATGATCTTTTTTAATATAACTGATTGTATACATTTGAAAGAAAAGTCATACACCTAGGATGGCTTGAGGGTGAGTAAATCATGAGGATTTTTTTTTTGGGGGGGGTGAACAATCACTTCAAATCTCTGCAAGAATGTTAGAAATAGAAATAGAATGAACACTATTTGTATTCTGAACCACACTTGTGAATTGTAAATGAAAGATTTGCTAATGTTCTATTTTGTGGTGAGTTTGACATGAAAGCTGTAACCACTTAAGTCAGAATTGAGGAGGACTAAATGTAATAATTAGAGAATCAAATCGAAAAGCCCATATTGGTTGATCACTCATTTGAATATGGAGATGGAGGTCTGTGGTGATTGACACCCGATGAAGTGCTTCTTTTTTCAGTAACAGATGGGCTTCTCAAGGTTTGGGATTCACAGAACGGATTTTATTAAACTGACGTACAGTAATTGTTGTCCTATATCCAATAGTAAAGATTTTAATTTTATCTACTGAATATCGAAATGCTGTAGTACTAATGAAAATAATGCATTACAATAGTTGATGTGGGCTGAGTAAAAAGTCTTATAGGTAGACACCTCAAGGAAAACATTAAATATATATATTTTTTTTTAAACCCCTAAACAAGCAAATACAATATTCACTGACCTATATTTTTATTGCTCAGGGGAAAACCGAGATCCCTGAGAGTGTTTAGATTTGGAGATTTGCACTCAAGGGTGCACCAAGTCAGCAATCTCACAGAAATAAAAGAGTGGAATATCTTTCACATGAGCTCAAAGGATGATGCAGTGTATTATGGGTAACGGCTGTCTCACCAACACAGCTAGGCCAGCTATGTTGCCCTGAAACATTTAGAGGACTCTCCTGAAAAAGAAATGAAGTTGGGGAATGAGGGGAGATGTATATGAAAGCTCACATATGTACACGGCTCTGCTGTCTCTGTCTCTCTACTTGGCTTTTGACACAGACTTGGTCCTCCTGATCACACAGTCCTGAACTTAAGCAGAAATTAGTGTCACTTAATAGTCTGTGTCAATTAATAATTAAGTTTACATATGATAATTTGTGTTTTTGATACATAGATTGTGTCAGGTTCCAAAATATACAGTATATAGATAACGCCTTAATGATAATTAAATCACATTCATCATCAGAAGCACTGGTTATTACATCTGTGCTTGTTTTTAATATCTGGTTGACGTATATGTGTGCTGTGTGAAATCTTGTCTCATAAAGTGAAGCTGTGAATTGGAGTTTATAGGCAATTTATGTGAGGACACCGGGGACACTGTGGCGTCTAATTATCATTCTGTGTGAGGCATCTGTCTGCACAGATGTTTAGCAGAATATACCTCATATAAAGGTAGCCATTGCTTCTTCTAAGTGTTCAATTAATTACATTTTTCTGCATAATAATTTTTTTATTCCTAAAATATTCACTCTCCCTCTAATATAATAAACTTTGATTTAGTGAACCAGCTTATTTAAAAAGCTTATTTAAATTAGGAATGAAGGAAAAAACCTATCTATCTATCTATATATATATATAATGTTCTATCATTCTATCTATCATTTTATTTATCTTATCACAGACATTTTGTATCTTCCAATAATAATGAATCATTTTCCAATATACCAAATATGATTGATGGAAAGAAAAAAAATAACTATACAAAAGAAAGAATACTAGTTACAATACATCCTTTTATTAGTAGCTTATAAGCTAAATATTTTGTCAAAATGGCAGCAAGAGAAATAGAGAAGCTGATAAGCGAGCAAGTAATTCCTTTGAGTCAGTTCTTTTTAATTTGCTTCAGAAAGAATGAATTCAGAACAGGCTCACAAAATGAAAAAAAATAAAGAAAAAAAGAGTCATGTACATTCCTAAAAACATCTCCTTTGTCGAAGAAAGAAATTCATGCTAAAACCCAAAGGTGACTAAATGAAAGTGGAACTATCCCTTTAAATCATGAGTAAGTTGTAGTGTGGTTAGCTGTGCTTTCAATAATTGAAACAGCAAAACTTCTGAATGCAAATGTTGCTGATGCATTGCACCTACATGTTCACCAGCCTTTGTTTTTTCCTCTAATATTATTGTAATACCATGTTTCACAAATCGGCTTCGCACTGTCAAGCTGTCGCTGACTTGAATGCCAACAAACCCTGTCTTTCATGCTCTGCTCCTATGGGGAACCATTCTTTGAATAGGACAGCAACAAAGCATTCTTTTTTCCGTGGGAATGCTTCCCATTGACGTGAATATCCCATCCCCAAAAGCCTGGAACTAATCACACTAACGAGTTCACTAAGGCCACCTTCTGCCAGTGATTGGAATCACAAACACCCACTAAAAAAAAAAAAAAGCAGCCAAACTTCAAAAATAAAATCGCCAACGCTCTCTGTAAAGCTAATGAGCAACAAAGTGATAAAACACATAATCTGTGCAATGTTGGCTTGTGGCTTTGGGAACATTTATGAACGCATATATGTCATTGCATCCCATAATGCATAACACTGGGCACTCAGTGGCCCGAAAGCAAAGTATGCTGGCCAAACTATAAGTATGGGGAGTTGAGATTCCTCTCGCACACTGGCCTATGGGCAGGGAGGTGTTGCAATGTGGAGGAATTTGAATGTAAATGCCTCTAGAGAGAGGAGCCCCCACGTTGGCATTCAGTTCCTGTCAGGCACTGAGTCTGTGCCAGGCACTCTTCTGAGAGGAGGTGACAATGAGCGCTGTGAGAGAGACGAGGGAACCTGGAGAGTCTGCTGGGTTCCAGAGCTGACACTCATGGTGCATTGTGGGTAGGAGGGCAGACAAGAGAGAAGCGAGCACCAAAAGGTAGAGAAGAAGTAGGACAAGGCTGATAGCGGGGGTTCATGTCAAATAGATCAAATGAAGCAATACTAATATTATACCATAACGAATAACAAGCATGTACGGTACTAGAAAGGCCAAGAATAGAATATGATGAAATATACATTAAATTATCATCATTGAAAAAAAAGAAATTACTCAAACTAATAACTGAAAGGAATAGTTTGTTAGGAAAAATTAATGATAACAGTAACGATACATTTTTTTTTATAATTATTATTGTTGTTGTTGTTGATGATGATAGTATAGTAGTAGTAGGACCAGTATAAATACAATTCATTGCCATTATTATTATTTTGCAGGATGTAATATTTGCATTGCTATTTAGATCTGAAATAATATTACTTACAATACTTATAAAACAATGTTACATTTGATCATATTAAATTATTTAAAAACATATGAATTATTATTAATAACAATAATGGTGTTTGCTGTTGATAATGATGATGGATGCAATTATTATGTTATGTAATGGTAATACCACAACGCTGCTAATATACTTATATATTAATATTACTATCCAAATATATAAATAAATTTGACCGTTTCAATTATATCAATTATATTCTACAGCTACAAGATTGAAAGCAGGCACCTGACTTCCTCTCCTCAAAGACTACATCTCCTGGACTGTTACGTCAGAAGTGATGCACAAGGGTCTCACAAAGAGGCTGCAATTGATCCAGAAAACTTACCTCTGCAGTGCTGCTCAGAGGAACGTGTACACTTCGCCACGCACAAGTTGTCGTGTGAAACATTTGTCTGCACTACCTATATTGTAAATACGTCACGTGCAACATTCAATGTCAGTGTAACAAAAGTTATTGCGTAAAGTCTGGCAGCCGGCTATCAAATCCAAGCCTCGTTACATTTCACAGTGGAAATGATGCAATAATGCACGGCTCTCATCCTCACCCGCCAAAACAGAACTGACCTAGATCGGGTGTTGCAGACGGGGTATTTTTCAACACCAACACAAAACTGATGCATGAATGATCCGTCTCGTGAAATTTACGTCCATGCAAGTTGCCTGCGTTTATGACCAGCAATTTGAATGCATGTTCTATGTTGCATTTAATGCACGTCCTCTGCAAGCTTTAATAAATGTGGGCTGTAAAAACCACAACTGTCTTTATTTAGTTAGTACCTACAGTTAGAATAGAACTGAGACTAACCTGAAGGAAATGGGATGGTGCTCCGGTACTTGGGACTCGATTTCTTCTTCTCCTCTCACGCGCTGCCAGCAGTCATTTCAAGGTTTGCTTTCGTCAGTGAAGGCTATGCGTGTGTAATCGCGGCGGTCAGTGTGTGTACAGTGTGTGTAACCCCGTCAAACAAATATTCCGCAGCCGAGCAAACAGCGTTGCTTTGAGGCGCGAGCTGAGGGCGCGGAAGCTGGACAGCTCCGGTGCTGAATTCTGGAGTGTAACTTTGCCCTGGAGACCGTGCAGCTCGCTTAAATAAACACAAGCCTGGAAAAAGTTGTATCTGCTGCTTCAGCTGACTAGTCCACTAGATTCGCAAGGGTCCAGTGTTCTTCGAGGCTCTTCGTGGAACTTGTTTTCAGCCTGCGAAAGGAGACGTTTCATTGGTCTGTTCAAATGACGTTGGCACTGGGAAATGAGATGAGCCAGTAATACACGGAATATGGATGCATAACTGCTTTAATGAACATACATCGTCTTGTTGATTTTGGGGCTGTAATCATTACCTTACAATATTTTCACTAATCAGTAGAGAATATCTATACAACAGGATGTGTACGAACATACACTGGCTACACTGATTTGGCTACAAAAACTAGGCCTATTAATTTATTGCATGTTGTCGCATTTAATAAAGTTGTTTTATGTCAGGGGAGCGCCAAATTTAATAGTTAACAGGAATTAATAGAATTAATAGAAGAATTAATAGTTGACAGGAACGAAAAAGAGGCTGTGAGGCCCGGTCTCATGAAAATGCGTTTAAGTAGTACGTCGAAAACAGAAAATCGTAATATTTATATGCTACGCAACAGTTGACTTTGACATGCACGTGTTTGGCGTAATACGTAATACGCCGTTTTCGCGTGCAAATGATACGAAATTTGTTGGCGTGCATATGATAGGCAGTTTTCATATGACATCACATGCATCTAGCCCACAACCCTAAATCCTACCACCTCTGTATCATATGCATGCCAAAGTCCATTTCTGCGTATAAACAGTACGCCAAACAGAAACATAAACTAATTATATTGATACGCCCTTTCATGAGATCAGGTTGTACGTGGTGTACAGTACGTGTCTATGTAAAGACTCCAATAGCCTTCACAGCCTCGTTTTCATCTTTAAAATTAATATGGCGTCTAACCTAATTATTGTCAGCTAAATTTAAAAACGTCTTGAAAAAAAACAAAAAAGTAAAAGCCAATACAAATAGAAATTGCAAATTTACATAAGTTGCATAAATTTACATAACATATAAAATATGTGATAACTTTGCTCCAGTCTTGTCTGTCCAAATACAAAAACCTTTGTTCAAATTAATGCATTTTACTTAAGTTCTCAGAATTTCTCAAATGAGAAATCAATCAAGTATTCCAGAGAGCTCAAACTAAAATAAAATTTCATAATATCAAATGAAATATAATTAATGTTTATTTCACAAAATACTGACAAAACTCACTTTTTGATATTCAAAGTTTTATATATACAGTACTGTGCAAAAGTCTTAGGCTACTAGTATTGTACCAACAAAAAATGCTTTTAAGTGGGTTATTTCTATCTTTTGCAGTAGCGTGTCAGTTGGAAATATCAGTTTACATTTCCAAACATTATTTTTCTCATTAATTGTAGTAATGCAGTGAGATTATTGTCTGCACAAGGAGTCTGACAACAGCCAGTGCTCCACACAGAGATCTGATCTGATCATCAACGTCTCCAAGATGCTTAAAAAACTATTTTTTGTTAGTGAAAATACTAGTGGCCTAAGACTTGTGCACAGTACTGTATATAAGGCAAGTGAAGCAATACATTAAATTTGCTACCTATTTGATTGTGTTTTATTATCGACTACTCGTACCCTAACCCTAAACCTACCCCTTACAATTATGCAACACCATTATTGTTGTAATTACTGTTGTATTATTGTTGTACACAGTGTGACAAAAATATGATATACTGGTGTGCACATGCCCAGACGTTTTAGCTGTATCCCTTCTAACCTTAACCATAAATTAAATGAGGTCATAAAATCTGTATGTAGTAATAATTCAGTCAAAATATCAATAATAATAAGGGAAAAATACATCAATTTATCACCAACAATCAGTTTGTGCAATATTAGGTTGAGGCTTAAATAATAAATCACCCAAACACCCCTAATTTGTCACATTTTGTTCCTGTTTGTACAAGTAATAATTACGTCGACTACCAACATTTCATGGGATTCTATTTAAACCAATAAATATTTTCATACACCTTCATCAAGTTCTTAAATACCAATCCTGCATAGGCAGTTATGCTCAACACTTCCCAGTATGAGGTCCCAGTGCATGCTGGGTCAAATGGAGACACATACATAATTAATGCTGAGGTAAATGCACATTGAACAATGGATACCCTTGGGACCACTACACCTTACTGTCAAAAAGGAAATGAAAGAGAAGATTTTGTGTTTATAAATTGGACCCTGTAGCAATCTCAAACTCATGTAAAAATGAACATTACTCTTATTGATATAACAGGCAAAATGGAGAGGCTAATGAGGCTTTGATCCGCCATGGGGTGTATTAGCTGATAATTAAAAGGCCTTTGGGGTTACTTTTTTGTCCACGTTAAAAAAAAACAATAGTTTTCACCATATTTCATTTTCACAAGAATGAAAATGAGGCTGTGAGGGACTGCGATACATTCAATGGACTTTACTGTTATTTAACAACACACTGATTGGTAAGCTGATATAACATATTTCCAAAAAAATATATAAAGTCCATAAAGAATGAATCAATGGTAGCAATCTACAATGATCCAAATCTTGTTGCATGGAAAGTTTTGGCAAGTTTTTGGCATAGGCCTCGTCTTTTCTCAAGATAAAAGGGAAAAAAATTGCAATTGCATTAATTCTTCTAATATAATTTGTGTGGTGTTTTTTTGTTTTGTTTTGAGTTTTTAGGTAAATTTGTTCTTTTAATTTTTTCTGGTAGTTTTAGTAGGTATGTTGTTCTGTAAATGGAATTGAACATTTAATATTAAGCCATTTTTCCCACTAACATCATGTTAGAGGTGCAGTAGTGTGTAATAATGCTAACTGGTAATGGTACAAGTACTAAGTACTTGTAATAAGTCTAAATACTCAGGAAACTCAACATGAATGAGTGCAACTGACAATGGAATACTATAATACTACTGATAAGTCGATTTATCTGTTTTAATATGCCTGTGGTCATAGAGCTTTTTACATAAAGTAGGTGCAGATGTTTTAAGGTCGGTGGAATCAGCTCATTTTAGTTCATTTGCTTGATCCATGGCTGCAAGTATGCTGTGTTTTCGGCAAACTTTAGTAAAATTTAAAAATTTAGTAAAATCTTATGAATTTAGACGAATTAGCCACCTTGTAAAATATGTATGAATTGGCGCGAGATCAGGCTCCATACTTGTATTTGTAAATGCCTCACTGTAACCAAGATTTTAGCTTTTTTAAAGAAAACGCTTTAAAAAAATTATTATCATCCATGGTAGCCTCACCACATTTTTCATCATGTACTTTTATTGGAAAGTTGTTGTTTGTTGTCAATCTATGTGTCTAAATTTGATTGGTGTCTTTGTATTTGCTTCATTTTAGAAAGATCACATTTATTTTAGACACATGTTTTTGTGTAATCTTGTGACAAAAAGCTACATCACTCTCAAGTTCATATTGGATGAAAAGATGTCATAAACACTTCAAGGACAGCCAAACTTCACTCTTTCAACAAGTGCTTCATGAACCGTTTAATATAGACAAATGTTCCTGACAAGAGCACAGGCACAGTGGAGCCAGACTCTGTGCTTTCACATCGAATCGCAGGGAAGACAGCCGTTGCACTAGCTCCATCACCATTAGCAGCCCATCCACAGCGTGATCTCTCGGCCATTAGTGTTCATTTGGCGGGACTCTGGGGAGGAGCTCGCCATCAGCCTCTCTGCTAACAATCACATGAATGAGAATGCAGTGCTGACAGACACTAGTAATGGAGACTTCTGTTTGGTGGGCAGTTGTTGTGGGCTGTATATGACATGGTTCGGACCAAAAAGATGAATAGGACACACTGTGATGTTCTAGTCACTGATAAACATTCATTTGCAGCACTGTAATAATACAGCTCTAAAAGCATGTTTTATTTTCTCTAAAAGGGGTTTATTAAGGTTAGAAAGCAAAAAAAATCTTTATAAACAACCAACATAATTTTTTTTTTAATCTCTAACTGTAAAGCCTACATTTTAAATGTTGTTAGCACTCCACTGTACAAAAAATTTACGGTAAAAAAAGTGGCAGCTGTGGTTTCTGGAATTAGAACATAAAAAATATGGATTTTAGGTTTTACGGTTTTAAGTAGGGCAGCACGATATATATATAGATATATGTAAAATCTGTCCTTGGTCTGCTAGTCATAAGTCTTTTTAAAGAAATATTTTTTTTTATTTAGAAAGGACACATTAAATTGACAATGAAGACATTTATAATGTTACAAAAGACTTCTAATCCCAACAAATGCCGTTCTTTTGGATTTTCTGTCCGTAAAAGGATCTTGTAAAACATCATATTAGAAGGATCTCTGAAGGATCATGTGACACTGAAGGCTACCACTTTACATCACAGCAATAAATCATATTTGACAATGTATTCAAATAGAAACTTCCCATTACTGTATTGTATTTATTGTATTTTACGGAGGTATATGTTTATATATGTTATATATTAAGTGTACATTTTAATAATTTAACTTTTTCAGTTTCATATATATATATATCATACTGTACCAGATTTTTTGCTGTATTAAGCTTTTTTTATTTGTAGGGATCTCTTTTTGTGGGCCATTTGAAATTTTCAATATTACCATAAAAAATCAAAATGCAGACATTCAGTGACATTCAGTCTTCAGTGTACAGAAAAATGTACGTGCATAATTAAGATATTGATGTTTAATACTGCTCTACATCACAAAACATCAATAAGATTTTCAGGCAAAATATCACATCATGCATTTATTTACCAGTAGAGTGTATTTGTACAATTATCAGTTCTCTGGCTGAATGACATATATATATACTCTACATAAATCCTAGCTTTATGAGGGAATTTGTGCATTGCATAGTGTTTGTTTTGAATACTAACACCCAACAGGGAGTGATGGGGTTAAAGGCTATTTCACTTCACTGCTTGGTGTTTTTATCGATTTCATGAAGTGACATCATGGATGCCGTCTGTGATTATGGTGAACTGTGGCAAACACAGCTTTGGCAGAGTTAAAGTAACAGAGAAAGGCACACAAACATAAACAAAATGCAATCTTATGTTTGTAACATCTAAAAAAAACACCCCACCTCTTTGTTTCTTTAAAAAAAAATGCAAAGAAATTGTTTCTTGTTTACTTGTTTGGTTGCAATGTATTCATCCTATTTTTATTCTTTTAAGGTGTCAGCTGGGCCAAATCTGCCTTGCATTAATTTTCCTCCAACAAGATTGCTGTAAGGGTTTTAGTCTACCACCACATAGAATACATGCAAAACTGTAACGAAAAATGAATGAATTTAGATCTGGCACACTGTGAGGCACTGCTTCTGCTGAAAAAAAATCTGATGCCAAGTTTGTTGCCTAGCAACTCTTTCTCTTTCCCTCTCTTTTTTCTTTTTGATTTAGTTCTGTCCCATTTGTGAAAATAAAATAGACAAATAAAAAAAAGTTTCAAATAAAACTTCCCCTTTTATAAAATGTTGCTGGAAAAAAATAACTATTTTAGTTAAATGTTAACTGGTTTCCAGCTGATTTACCAGCCCCCATCTTTCCAAAACCAGCCTGACCTAGCTACATTGTTAAACATAAAAATCTGGTAGAGAGCAGCTATAAACCAGCAATCATCAAAATTAATGCCACGCGTTAGTATTCAACTCACTGCATTCTCAATGTTTGGCCTCTACCAATAAAAGTCCAATAAAAATGCTCTAAATGTCATTTGTTTTCTAGAACTTTATATAGTATTTAACATGCTGTGCAGTTTCCCTGCATTTTCAGAAGCAGGATATGCCTCCCTATTGCGCATAATCGAATGGCATCCTAATTCTATTATGGCAGCAATGCTGAAATTTGATAGAGACAATGTAATATCTCCTCCTTTTCCTCTCCATCCTGATTCCTGCCACAGCAGTCCAGCAGTACAAAAACTCTTGTGTGCTTTGGCCAGGTCACAAATTCTATAAATTTTAGCCAGAGGTACGTAGTTTTGCTTTCATCATCTCAGACATTAAGACAATAATCAAATGAATATTAGATAATGACTGCTCTTGTCATTTCCAGCAGATATGTCCACTAGGCAGGGCAAGAGGCCATTTGTTTTAATATTATGTACAGATATAGAAAACAGATATGTGACAATAAGCCTTAATGATTATGATTTAGAACTTAAATATGATTTATAAAAATATGAAATTAGGAAAAATATGACTTAGCTGTCTTACAAAGCTTTGCCGTCACTTGCCACCAACATTTTTGGTCTCTAATATCATGGCAGCACATTATACTATCATGTTTCTCAGGGAAGTTTTCCAACAGTTAATTCAAAGACCGTCTTGGGAACAAAAAAACAAAGTTGTTCTGTGAGTGGGCGTTTGTCAGTGACTCATTTCTGAGATAACAACCAGAAAACCTTTAACATTTATTTATTTATTTAAATATGCTGTTGACTTTGTTTATGAGTTATGTGGCACATTATTTTCCTTAGAGTAATTGGGGGCAGATGGTTGCAACGGTTATGAGTCCAGTCTCTAATAAAGACCTTTCCATAAGGTTTATAATCATTAAGACAAGTTTACAAAGCATTGATTCATGGGAAAGGTGGAAAAGGCAACAAATATCAACATTTATCAATTTCCTTGAACTGCTAGACTACCCTATGTGTGTTTCCCCCCAGTTCAATCCAGCAAAGTGTTTTATTTTCACCTCTGGAGGTGGAAAGTTGTTTATGAACTCTCTATCTGCTGCTGTTCCATCATCCGCTATACATCAAACCCAATGGATCTGTCTGCACTGATTTGTTTGGAATGGTGACATAAGCTGGATTTGGGAATGCGTGACCTTGACTGAATTTTATGCAGAGCTTAAATGCAAGACAGTTTGACAAGATGACCTGACATTCAGCCGGTGACGAGCACAGATATCCATTAGAGGTGTTAGAAAGAGTGGCAGACAGTGTCTCTGACAGCAGCTAGGCTCTGTTCTTCCTTTAATAAAATGTCTGTGAAGGCCTTACAGTCTTATAGCACTAGAACATATAGCGGGATAGCTTTTTAAATCAGAAATTTACATAAAAGTTACAAAAACTAAGGGTAATAAAAACATGACTGTATATATACTATATACTGATTCCAAATTACTCATTTGTAATATAGTAATTAGGGGTGTGACGAGATCTTGCGAGATGTGATGTTTCTCTTGGCGATATCCTTGCGATAGTGGTATGATGCGGCGCAACAAATCTCCGACAGGAAACTGCTGCCGCATTCTATTTATGACTTGCTGACACAAATTCCAAATGGTTTTCAGTGATCGCCTTATCACGACTAATGTAGGCAGACTTAAGGCCCGGGTAAACTTCACTTTCCGCGTTCCGTTCCGTCTCGTGCACAGCCGCATCCACACAGATTTCAAAATATACTTAATTGCAGATTATTGGATTACTGACAAGCTCTCTTGCACTTGCACTCTTTCAGCATTCTTCTAGCGCATACACTGTTGCACACGGACAGTTCGTGCGGTCTCAAAAATTGGCTGCACGTGGACAGGGTGCTGCACGTGGACATAGTGCGCGCCTGTCCGCTAGTCCTCCTGATGAAGAAAAGGACGTAATGCAGGTGGCCGAAGTAAATTTTGGTCTTTTAGCTGGCGCGGCATTTGCTGTAGGCAAGTTTGTTTAGGTATTCGGCCGGACTCTGTTTTCTGAAGCTTTTTTTTTTTTGTTTAAATCTACCCTGCAGTTTGTGGCAAATTATTTTTCAGTGTTCACATCTTTATCACTGCATGTAATTCGTTAAAATAGTTTCATTTCAAAATGTTGATTACAAAAAGCAATTTCTTTTTTATGTTTTTTTTTATATATATATATGTATATAAAAATACATTTCCCAATATATTTTATCACTGTGGATTTATTTTAAAAAGTCTAAAAATCTCGTTCTCGTGAACCCAGTGTCTCGTCTCGTGGGATAAGTGTCTCATCACACCCCTAATAGTAATACTACTGTTACATCCAAGCCAGGCTCCACCCTCACTCCCTCACAACGGTCACAATCACCTGAGTACTAATCACCAGCACCTGATCCGAATCACAGCAATCACCAACACAGCATATAACCACACACCACTTCTCACTCAGTGTCCAAGCTCGTTTGCACGAAGTGGACTCATCCTGCTCAATATATGTGATATACTTACCTTGTGAACTTACCTGCCTCTCATTGTGTCCTCCTAGATGTTCCTTGTCTCTCCTGTGTTCCTCAGATCTCCAACACGTCTTCTCCAGTTAATGTGGTGTGTGGTTGTGGCCTCAGCGTCTTCCCCGGTGATCGTCTATTGTGCTGTGTTATCCTGTGGAGTGAAAGAGAAAGATTCATCAACATCATCATCAAATACTGTGCAAATATCCATCAAAACCAGAACTCACCTGTTTCTCTAAATCTGCATCTCGTTGAACTCATATTCTGTGAAATAATCTTGTTACGTTTTTACCCACCATCTGTGTCCAGTCCGCTTCATAACAAAAGCTCGGACCTTAAACGTAAATATGAGTTCTTCTGATCCATTCCAGGAGATCGTGGACTGCGTTCACCGAGCCATATTATCCACAACACCACCACCAATGGCACCTAATCCTCTACCAGCACTGGCACCATATGAGGATTAGATTGGGCTGGAGAACTTCATCCAGAAAGCGATACGATGTTCTGCTAGAGTGCAGTCATACTCCTCTCCTCTCCTGAGCACTGTAGCAGTATCTCCCAGCCCGCCAGCGGACCACAGCCCTCCAGCCCTCGTCGTCTTACCCCTCAAGAACAAAAACGTGGCATATCATTGGGTCTATGTCTCTACTGTGGGCAGTAAGGGCATAACATCCAGGACTGCCCCACTCGAACCACCTCGCCCAATGGCGAGAAAATGACTCCTCTCACTTCCTATGTCACTCTTACTGCCAATAATATGTCATTCACAGTGGCAGCCCTCCTCGATTCAGGCTCAGCGGGCAACTTCATCTCCGCCAGCCTCGCATGACAACTCTATCTCAAGACCACACCTACTCAAGTAGTTTATCAAGTTCAGTCAGTTACCGGACAACCTTTATCCAAGAAGGAGGTGAAACGTTGTTCGGGGCCAAGTGAGCCAATGTCGTGAGGAGGATATACATCTGCTTGTTCTGGAAGGCTCAACCATCGATGCGGTCCTAGGGCGTCCATGGCTGGCTCATCACAATCCGGTAATCTCTTGGGGCACTGGAGAAATAATAAAGTGGGGATCTAACTGCTGGCCTGAATGCTTTCCAAAGTTACCACTCAAGAGTTCAGCACTACTTCCTCTTCCAAGTCCGAAGGAGAAGCAATCCATTGAAATACCTCCATGCTACTCGTCATTTCAGGATGTGTTTTGCCCCAGGAGAGCCGCAGCCTTGCCACCACATCGACCATGGGACTGTGCCATCGATCTGCTCCCGGATGCCACTGTGCCCCATGGTAAGATCTATCCTCTGTCAATCCCAGAAACCACTGCTATAGAAGAGTACATTCAAGAAGCCCTAGATCAAGGCTACATCTGTCCGTCTACATCCCCTGCTGCTTCCATCTTCTTCTTTGTAGCTAAAAAAATGGTGGATTACGCCCATGCATAGACTACAGAGTACTCAACAAAGCCACAGTTAAATTTAAATATCCTTTGCCACTAGTCCCTGCCGCAATTGAAAGACTCCGAGGTGATAAAGTTTTTACCAAACTCGATCTGAGGAGTGCGCATAACCTAATATGTATAAGTGAAGGGGAGGAATGGAAGACAGCTTTGATCACACCAACTGGGCACTATGAATACCTTGTAATGCCGTATGGGCTAGTCAACGCACCAGCAATCTTCCAAAACTTTATGCACGAGAAATTCCGTGATTACTTCGTCCTTGTTCCTATTATTCTAGGAAACTCAGCCCGGCGGAGAAAAATTCTGATATTGGTAATCATGAGCTTTTGGCCATTAAACTTGCCCTAGAAGAGTGGCGACACTGGCTGGAGAGTGCTCTTCATCCATTCCAAGTTCTCACAGACCACAAAAACCTTCAATATCTCCGTGATGCAAAGACTTACCCCACATCAAGCAAGATGGTCACTTTTCTTCCCCTGCTTCAAGTTCACCATTTCATACCGACCAGGACCCAAGAATATCAGAGCTGATGCACTTTCCAGACTCCATTCCTCCGATGACACTCCAGAACCTGTTGAATCCATTCTACCAGACAAACTTTTCGTCAACCCCATCCAATGGATAGCCCCTCCAGCCGCCGCGGATCCAGCTCCAGTTCCTCAGACGGGCTGCCCTCAGAATCGCCGCTTTGTTCCCCCTGGAGAACGTCTGGACCTCATCCACTCTTCACACACCTCACTCGGCACAGGGCATCCAGGGACCAACAGAACCCTCTCACTCCTACAAGATCGTTTTTGGTAGCCTGGGATGGAGAAGGATGTGAGAGGGTATCGGGAATGTGCAATGTCAAAATCAAAACCAAAATGTCAAAACCTAACCGCCCCTGATCACACCTAGGAGTGAACTTCGTAACAGATTTACCAGCCTCAGAAGGTAACACCTGCATCTTTGTGATTGTGGACAGATTCTCAAAGTTCTGCGGTTTGATTCCCCTCAAGGGTCTACCCACAGCCTGGAAGACTGCTACCCTTCTATTCAACCAGGTATTCTGTTCCTATGAGCTTCCAGAGGATATCATCTCTGACAGGGGACCCCAGTTCATCTCCAGGGTCTGGAAAGCCTTCTTTCGCGTCCTAGGTGTGACCGTAAACCTCTCATCCGGATATCATCCCCAAACCAACGGACAGACGGAGCATAAGATCCAAGAGATGGGGCGGTTCCTCCATACCTTGTGCACTGACCACCAAGACACCTGGAACCAGTTTCTGGGCTGGGCCGAGTATGCACAAAATTCCCTTCGCCAAGCTACCACCGGCCTCACTCCATTCCAGTGCATACTCAGATTCCAGCCCCCACTATTCCTGTGGACAGGAGAACCATCTGACGTACCAACGTTCGATTACTGGTTCTGGGAGAGTGAGAGGGTCTGGGACGAAGCACATCACCACCTCCAACGGGCAGGGCGTAGATAGCAAACCACAGCTGACCAACGAAGATTAGAAGCTCCTACTTACCAAGTTGGTCAGAAGGTATGGCTTTCTACTAGAGACATCCGCCTACGCCTGCCCTGTAAGAAGCTTAGTCCCAGGTTTGTTGGTCCCTTCACAATAGTGGAGCAGATCAATCCAGTCACTTACCGTCTTCAATTACCTAAATAAATGATAGGTGACCTGAAAATAACATATAAACTCTTTAGAAGAGAAGACTTGCAATAACTGTCACCTATCATTTATTTCTATTTTGTATAGAAAAACTTAGAGGCATTATGGTCCGATCTCCATGAATCTTTGCATATTTAAGAAGTTAAGATAGTTAAGTTAACTTGCATAGTTAAGAATTGTGTGGCAAATTTTTTCACCAAGTTTCGTAAAGTTTCAAGTTTGTTTTTTTTTAGTTTTTTAGGCTTATTGGGTTACCGGACCACTCCCCTTTTCTAAATGAGCCAATTATAGCTAACCAAAGGACAAAATTCAACATTTTTTTGATAATTATTGATCTAGAGAGTCCATAGATTATTACTGCGGTGGTGTGATCGAGATTGAGTGAAAAACTAGGGACTAGTTTGCAAAAATAGGTTTTTAACATATTTGTTAATAATTAATGAACGATTTGATTGACAGCAATGGTTCTTGATGCAAAGTTGCTCAGTATGAGGAGATCTATCAAATTATATGCATATTGTGTGGGTGTGTAAAACACCACGTGATTACAGAGGAAAAAACTCATTAGCGCCAACTAGTGGCCGATTTATTTCAAGATTCTTACAGACCTTAAGGGCCATGAGTCGAACATGCCCACCGAGTTTCGTTACAATCGACCTACATTAACCTTGTCTAATAAGTGTTCAAACATCTTTGGCCGATGGCGGCCATGTTTTTTGAGATATGCCAATGTCCTCAAATACACTTGTGCCAGTTTGGACCAAGTTGCTGCATACCAAATTTTAAGCCGATCGGCCCAATGGTTGCCTAGTTATAGCTCAAAAAATGTTTTTTCACAGAGTAGCATAGCTGCATAATTTATTTGACCTAAGGTTGAGCTTATATACATGTGTACCGAATTTAGTAAAGATATCTCATATCTCATTTATAGTCCGATTAACATTTGGCTAACGTTAGCATAGATGCTAATTGGCTTTCTGTTTCGCACCAAAATCTAAATTAAATTTTTTTTTTATAATTACTGATTCTCGAAGTCCACAGATTATTTGTGCAGTGGTTTGGTTTCAATCGTGTGAAAGGACTAGTTTTTAAAAGTGGGTTACGGCACAATTTTGCAGGAAAACGGTGCTTCCTAAAGCAAAAAATAATAAATTATGGGCAAATTTAATGCTTTTACATGAATAATATGTAATCATGTTATCAGTAAAAAAGTAACTCTGGAATTTAGTGTAACTAAAAGTTAAAAATTTTCTCAGGCTTCGCTTTAATAGCAATGAATAAGTTATTTTCTTTGCCATTAAAGTAACATAACTGAACATAAACATAGGCACCTGAGAAAAATACCCATTTTAGAAGGAACTTTTAGTCGGCACTCTTCATATAAATTTACTTAGTTCTGGCATGAAACTCTAGATGGTGCAGTCCGATAGGTCTAACTAAATCTGACCTAGTGGCATCATTATCACATGGCACAGCTGGTTCTCTACTGCTCTACTCGCTGCTTAACATTCAAATACATGACTAGTGCTTGCTGTAGTAGTTTTTACCGTGCTCCAGAAACCCTCCACCTTCCCCAACTCTAACTGTATAGATCTGCTACGAGGTGATTCATGTATGCTTTGGGGAGTTATTTCATCTTGTTATAGTTTTATTAGCAGCATGTTTCGTATGTTATATTTGCTGCAGCAGTATTTCTTACATGCTCACAGCAGCATGCTGTGGATGTATTAAAAGTCTCTGTACTTGCTCTGCCGCCAATATAATTGGCCAATTTCAGTCCTGTCTGCAAATTGATTCCAATCATTAGGGACAGCATAATTAAAAGCAGAGAACAAGACAGTTTTTATTTGGGTGTTGATGTGGGTTTGATTTGTGGTTTGATATTTGATATGTTTGATATAGTTTGTTTGTGTTTGTGTGGGTGTGTGTGTGTGTGTGTGTGTATTGCATGTATATATAATTGCATGTACTATACATAGGCTATTTGACACTAATATAATGAATGGTTCATATAACCAAACATGTCTTGCATGTCTCCACATTTTCACAGTTGATGGTCATGCTGGTGTTGGGGGTGTATCAAAGCATTTCTGCAGGATTTTAGATTACTGCCTCAGGCTCAGACTACATCAAACATAGTCATGCTCTGGATGTTTTCACAATCCTTACTTAGAGGCAGATATGTGGTTTTCAGCTCATATTTAAATGCATGGGTTTTTAAATGTATTTTTGGTTTCACTGACTGACACTGAAATCAGATAGAAAGACTGGGCAGTGGGGTAAGATGTGCCAAACTGCATTATTTTTGGCATGATACGTAGTTGTCTGTGATTTTAAAAAGTGAGAGATTTACATGAGTGAAAAGCATTTGAATGAGAATGAGCATTTAATATGTATTAAAATAATCAATGTGTCCCGATTAAACAACATGTTAAGTACATTTAAATATTAAATCTCTGAAATAATTAGGACTTTTTCTTATTTTAGTTATATATATCATGGGACAAGTTGTGTCTCTGGACTACTTTTCTCATGCATTCTTTAGTTAATATAAGACAATGTAAAATACAATTAGTTTATTTTTTCTAAAGCCACATCCATCCACATTAATCCAGATGTATATTGAAAAGCCATCTGGCACCCAAATTTGTTTTTCTTAACTGCTTCAAATTGATCTTTGATGATACCGAGATAATATGTTACCCTGGACTACAAAATCAGTCATAAGGGTGTTTGTTATGATAGGATGATATTTGCAGAGATACAATTATTTGAAAATTTGGAATCTGAGGGTGCAAAAAAATCTAAATATTCAGAAAACTAGCTTTATAGTTGTCCAAATTAAGTCCTTAGACTTTCTGAATCTTCTAAATGCAAAATAAGAGAGATCATACAAATGCATGTTATTGTCTATTTAGTACTGACCTGAATAAGATATTTCACATAAAAGATATGTACAGTTTACAAGAGAAAATAATATTACTTGAATAGTAGAACTGAAAGACTAATATGCAACTATTGCAGAAGGTATAAAAAATGCTCACTGGTGCTCCAGAGGGAAAACCCATGCATTAAGAGCCCGGGGGTGAAAGCTTTTGAACTGAATGGAGATGGGTAAATTTTTCTTATTTGCCTAAATATCATATGTTTTTCATGTTGTACTTGCCTTCAGAGGCATGAACCATTTATACATTCTGTAATAGTTGCATATGAGTTCCTGAGTGTAAAATTATGTATTTCAAAATTCAAAACAATCACTGCGGGAAAGGTTTCAAACTCACAAAAATGCTTGAAAACTGAAGAATTTGTGTAGCCTGAAGGTTTTTTTTTATCTGATCGGGGGAAACAATGGACTCATGAACAAAAAAAACACAGCTGTGGATCAATCAGGTAACACCACAGTATTAAGAATAAAGTGAAATATTGCCACAAAAAAAGATTTTGTGGTCTGGGGTCACATCTAAAATTCTCACGCAATTTTTCTGTTACTAGTCACTCACTACTTACTGGTGTGTCCAGGTCACTTGTTTGGTTTTATGCCTTCTATAGACAGTGCAATTTCAAAAATCTTTTAACATCATTAAACTTTGTTACTTGGATCTAATAAGCTTGGGTACCACATGTTTGGAGTCTGTATAATGATGACACCAATTTAATCATAGGCTATGACACTATAGAAGAATAAACATTATCATTAGTATTAGTACACTATTAGTATACAAAAAAAAAAATAGAGCAACATGAATCACGCTTTGGCAATTGTAGTTTTCACAATTCATTTCCGTGGTATGTAGACAGTGTAGACAATGGCCATTCATATTAAAGTGAATAGCAGGACAATAACACCAACACAACCATGTATAAGGGTACAATATGCGTCATTGTTTTTTATTTCTTCTGTTTTCATTAACCTGATCTTATAAAAATATGTTGTGGCGGGAGCCGATCAGTGTCGCCCTGGCAACAGAGGAGCAGCACCTGGAACTCGTCAGTCCGGGCCAATCGTTCATGGCAGGACACATATAAAAGCAACACAAAACACGGAAGTGATCGAGCAACGTCTCCATTTGATATGTGTGACTTACCTTTCTCTCTTTCTCAGACAAGTCGCCGCGAACGAGACGCCCGGGCCACCAAGGAGCACTGGAGCACCGATCACCGACACCTAAAACAGAGAAGAAAAGGGACTTTGGAGCACGAGAAGCACAGTCACCGTCACCATCACCGTATTGTCTACTCACCTTTGTTGTCTAATAGGGGTTTGTGTTCATCTTACCTCATCGTCTTGTCGTGTTCTCTAGCGCCAATCCTCACACTGGTGGAGAATGCAGGCAATTACACTGGCCTAGAGACCGACAGACAAAACATTCACGTCAGAACACAAGCTCACGCCACCCTGTTACAACTCTGTTTTTTTAATCTCCATCCGACAGGTGCGCGCTCCTCTCCCCCGGAGAATCATGGAGGATCTATTGAAACAACTTACCGAGGTCAGCGTCCGCCAACAACACTGCTACGAACGCATGGCCGAAAGACAAACCAAGATGGAGGACTGTTTGGCGGAACTCCGGTTTTCTGCTCCTCAAGTGTTACAGCTTCCGGAACCACAAGCCGCCGCAGCGCGCCTCTTACCCAAACAGACCGCGGACGATGACGTTGAAGCATACATCCGGATGTTTGAATCAACTGCTGCCGCCGAAGGATGGCCACGAGATGACTGGGCAGTGGCGCTGGCTCCCTTATTGAATGGAGAAGCCAAGCGAGCTTACTTCTCTCTGCCAGTAACCCAAATGCATAATTATGATCGACTAAAAACTGAAATCCCTTCCCGATTTGGGCTGTCGTCGACAGCGGCGGCACAACTATAATCCCCAGGATTGGGATTATAAAGTTCGGTTGCCAGGCCGCGCCCAGGCCGCCGATTTACTGCGATTGGCCGATCACTGGCTGTTAGAAGCAGAGCGCTGTCTTTTCCCCCGGAGGGTGGTCCAGGAGTGACGTGGGCCGGAGGGCATCCAGGGCGCAGTACACAGGCCACCAAGTCCCTGGGATGAGCCCATGCCAATGGACCCGCCGACTTCGACGATCAAGAAGTGGATGGCAGGCTGTGCGGTGCATCGACTGGTACCGAGGGGAATCCCCTGCACCACCGTTGAGGTACAAGGAAAAATGTATAATGCTGTGCTGGATTCGGGTAGCAGTATAACATTAGTAAGACCCGATATACTAGGACCCCGGCCAATGCTTAACTGTTCCCTGCCCATAACCTGTGTGCATGGTGACACTCAACAGGTGCCGACGTGTTCCATTACAATAAAACACGGTGTTACTAAAGATGTGTTGGAAGCAGGAGTGATCAACGAGCTATCTGTACTGGTCCATCTAGGACGTGATTGGCCGGGGTTCGAAGAGGCATTATCCCGAGCCGCACAGCCTGCCTGACCTCCTCGGCAACGCCGCCGTCAGACCTACACCGAGGCCTGCCTTTGCCACCAACGACAGCGGAAGAGATGGTGAGTCCCCCTCCATTGAAACTAATGTTTATCTTGACATCTTCCAGCAGGTCACAGGAGGGGGAGCCTTCGGGGCCGAGCAGCGAGAGGATGACCGTTTAAAGCACTGTTGGGAGCAAGTGCGTGTGATGGAGGATTAGGAGATCCGACCAGCCACTCCCCCTCTCCCGCATTTCATTGTGCAGAATGACCTGTTGTACTGCGTCGCACAGAGGCAGGGGGAGGAAAAGCGGCTCTTGGTGGTGCCAAAAACAAAAACTGAAACCGTCTTGGAATTGGCCCATGCCCATACTATGGCTGGACACCTGGGGGCCCAGAACACCATCCAGCACATAAGAGACAGCTTCCACTGGCCGGGACTGGAGGCCGAGGTAAAACGATTCTGTGCTGCATGTCCAACCTGCCAGTTAGCCTCTCCGATTAAACCTACCCCAGTCCTCTCATTCTCCTGCCTATCATCGGGGTGCCCTTCGAGCGGATCGGCATGGACCCTTCCCTTTGGCCTTCACAGGGCACCCGCCACGTTCCAGCGGCTCATGGACGTTATCCTGAGACCCCACCAAGAATATGCTGCCGCTTACATCGACGATGTGGTGATCCATTTGGAGGAATGGGAGGAACATCTGGAAAGGCTGCGGAGGGTGCTATCTGAGCTCAGGAGGGCTGGACTCACCGCCAACCCCCGCAAATGCCACCTTGCTAAGTCCGAAGCCAAGTACCTGGGCTTCATCATCGGACGAGGACTAGTGAAGCCACTACGAAGTCCCAGGTACATGCATTCTTGGGGTTGGCGGGGTACTACCGATGCTTTATCCCCAGCTTCTCCTCCCTAGCTGCCCCTCTTTTAGACCTGACCAGGAAGGGGCATCCAGAGAGGATTCGGTGGACCGAACAGGCGGAGGAAGCATTCCAGGCTCTCAAGAAGGCCCTCACCTCAGAAGTGTGGCGGGAGCCGATCAGAGGAGCATCAACAATGTTTTTGTGCAACATAATTTTTGCACAGTTTCAAAGAAAAATGTCCACTGAGTGGTGCTAAAATACAGGTTCAATACAAACCCTGGTACATTTTATTACGTTTATACAGTTATGTATTGCGGCGTTCACATTTGCCATATCTGTGGACTGTTGCTAAAAGTTAATGCTTTTACACAGACGCTCCTCGCCTCTCAGGTACATCTGTGTACTCCGTGAGCTTCCAAACAAGCCTATGAAAACCCAAAGATATGAAGCTGGATATGTGTGATGCTTACATTCAAAAGCATCAGTTTTCAAATATCCCATCATATTAATATTGTTTTGAAGTCATAACATTATATTTTTCAAGTAATTGTGTAAAAATCACGCTTTATTAATTGAAACTCTGTAAATTTGTGTACTGCCCCTAGTGTTAATTTCTTTTGGAAACTGCAGTGATATGTACTTGTTGGTACGTATTTCATGTCTCACTAAAAGTGCGCCATAGTCCACAATGCAAAAAGGAAATTTTCTAATATACACATTTAAGAGACTGTCTTCAAAAGCTCTGTTTTAAAGAAAGCCACTAAATTGTAAGACTATTTTACGATTAGGTGTTAAAACTAAAGATGCGCCTTTGCTGTAAAAGATCGTTTCTGGTTTTAAGCATGTCACAAAAGATGTCTCCCAGCAGCACAGGATGACGAGACAGACACTGTCATAACCTACTTGTGCTGTCCAGGCCTCGGAAGACCTGCATGAGCTGATTAATTAGAAATGAACTGACGAGGAAGACGAATCTGCTCTCATCCATGTTGGCCTGAGGAAGGTCTCTTGCTTTGTGTCTGGCTGAATGGAACCGGAGCTTGTACATAAATCAAAACGCAATCAATGTTTTAATCTCAGGGAAATATGAATTGTAAAACACCCCTCTACAATGCTAAACTGCCTTTCTCATTCTTTTAGGTATTTTGCATAAAAATCATGCTGTCTGCATTTTTTATTTATCATGACAGCGCTTCACGAAGGTTACAGTTTTAAAACATGAGGTGCTTTTAAAACTTTAAGTGCATAATAGAGAGCAAGGGAGGGAGCAAGGAAAAGAAATGAGGAGAGACATCAACAATCCTAAGCTGATGTCGATACCACAGACTGTTTACTGTAAGACACATCCCTATCACAGTTTGGATAAAAGCATATCTGTAATACTCACATTAAGAGCGTTCCTTCAACCCTATTAGACTACTTAGAGCTATACTTAGTCTATAATGACTGATGCCTTTGTATATACACCTACATACATCACTCTAACTACAATGATGTGTTATTAAATATCCGTCCTATTATAAATCCCACTTTTCAAAAGATCACTGAAAAAACGTCCTCTGTTTTCCATTTAAAAGCGGAAAAATACCTGACGGTGCTCCGTCGGTGAAAACCACGGCTGCGCTACTGGCCCAAACGAGTGGAAAATACACAATTAAGCTGATCTCATTTCCACCTCCGCACATCCTCAACAATTAGGCTACACAGCGGATGTCCCCGGAGATGACTCGACACTAGTGCAGTCCTCATATACTTTGCTGTGGCAAACTGACGGGAAGCTGGAAAAACACTGAGCGGATTGAGGTTTAGCGGCACATTATAACAGTACTGGATGCAATGAAGTCGTGATGGAGGTAATCAGGCACGCTTAGTGCTTGAGACTTGCTGAAACAACAGATATAATAAATGGTGAGACATCAGCTGGAAGCCAGAGGACTGCGGTGCACTTCAGCTGGAATGACTGTGTGTATTATTCATTAGTCTTATTCATGAATGAGACTTGGATGTGCTGCTATTGAGTTTATAAAAGATAGAAGGAGGAAATACTTACAGCTCCTTGTATAAAGAAAAATGGCAGACAATTATGAGCACTAATAGGTTCCTCCCCCAACAAACATTAGAAAAATACATAGTATGGACTTTGAGGGGAATGGAACTGATTGAAGTAGTTCTCTGATTGGTGGATTTTTCTTTAGAGTCATGGGTAATGTAGTTCTTCTGGTTCAAATCTGCTGTTAAACTCTATTTTTTTTATATATTATAAGATAATTATTAGATGGACAAAATATTTTAAAGTCACTAAAATTAAACTCATTATTATTTTTGGTCCATCATAAGAAGTCTGTCCATTTTAAACGAGTATATCTAAAGTTTTCTTAATTTGGAAGAATACACCAACATAGATGACCACTAAACTAAACCACTAAACTTAAAAGCCACAAAACATTAATATTATGAGGTAAAGATCTAAACACCTGTATTTCAACCACTGTAAAAGCATACACAATATACACAGCATCCGCCTTATTTTTTTAGTCCATAGGTAAACTGTTTTCTATGAATGTGCAAGATTTCATATTATTCACATTATTCACTGTAGAGAAACAAAAACGTGAATAAAAGTGCTGTAAGCAGTAAAACTGTTTCCATTACAAACCAGTGTGCTCGTAATTAAGATAATACATAAAAATAATATAGTAATACACACTAGTTTGCAATTTCAAGTGGCAATACAAGCAGATTGACACTGGAAGCAAAACAATTTACAAATGGCCAATACGGTGGAGTTTGAAAAAGTTGAATTGAGAAACACTGGCTGGCATCATGTCAAATTTTTCTCATCATGTCAATTCTCTTGAAGAAATTTCCATAGAAAATGCGAAATAATAATCTTTTTTCAGTCTATTGCAAAATAACAATGATATCATTTTTTTTCTTACGGCTGTTTCCTCAGAAATATGTTTTTCCATATACTTTGCAGAAACTCAACCAGGAAATCACTTTCCAGATAAAATGAGATATCTTGATTTACTAACAAAATCTCTGCAATCAAACTCATAGAAAATAATAATTTTTCTTACTAGGTTACTGTTTTTCTACAGTGTATGTCTACTTTTAAAAATTACTAGTGAAAGTAAAAAAGGATCAATATTTCATAAATGTATGCATTATAGAAAAAAAATAGAAGATATTTAAGCACACTTCCACACAATAGTAAATGGAATCATAGCTTGGCTGGGACCACTGGCACAGTTTGACAAAGGCGGAGGAAACTGAGCTTCGAAGAAATAACATTCCTAGAGGCATTTCCTGTACAGACAAAAGAAAAGGCCCTCCAAACCCTTATCCAACTAAAGTCAATGCCCCAGATGTCATGTAAAGCCTGCACTAAAGACAGAGCCAGATTGTGCTCACTGAATGCACAGCTCACCCTAAGGATATGCCTAAAATAAAACAAACAACCCTAACTCTATAAATACTTTAGTAGAATAAAACTTTCATAACGTTTTCTTATTCATGTTAGAGTGCTTTTGAACAGAGGCAAAACTACTGTTGTTTGCCCCTGATCAGCAGGGATCATTGCATTGTTTCTCATCATACTCACTAATGCAAACTGTTTATGTTTCTGGAAAATCAAGCTATAAAAGGAGCCATGGAGTTCTTGCATCCTATTTCTTAAGCAGAATGTTTGCTTTAATGCCATCCCTTTTATTCTTAAGAGTGATTATTGATCAACATCTATTTGTCCTTAGCAGTAGAACAAACTGTTTTTCTCTCAAACATCTCTGGCAGCTCTCTCTATGAATTCCTGCTCTTGTGGATATATTTGTGAAATATGTATGTATAATATATATAATTCAATGCTTATTGAAACATGTTCCAATAATACCGTATAACATTAGTTGTGTAAGAAAACTAGCATTTATGATTTTTAGCAGACACTGGGTAAGAGTCTTATCTCTTGATACTCCAATTAACTGAGTTAAATACACTCCAGCTCGCATTTTAGAAGTAATTCAACCAAAATAGAAAATTAACATAAAATTTACCCAACCTCAAGGTATTTTTACTTTAAACCATTGCGTCTGGTCAAAATATAATATCCATAATCTATCATAACGCTTCATCCATTTAAAAGTCCATCCCCTTTTGTCCTAGGAATGCTACAACATCTTTATTTAGAACTATTTCAGACTGTTTTCATTTGTAAACTATAATTTATCTGCGCATATTTATTTTCCTGATTTAGGCGAGATGGGTTTTTTTCACTGAAGAAGCAAAATAGATAAAGCACACCTTTTAGCCAGAAGCAATGGTCTGAAGTTAGCATTCACAGGATTTTAACTGACAGGAGTCGTGATTATTTGTGGATTATTGTGATGCTTTTATCAGCTGTTTGGACTATTATACTGATGGCAGTTACAGTTCAACATTCCTGGGTTAACATATTTTGTTGACCCTGGAACAACATTTTATTCCAAGATTTTAGTTTTGGCCATATCTCTACACCTAAACCTAACCCTACCCATGAGTAATGCCTAAATGTCATTTTCAGAGAAAATTATGGATGACTGACACTGATGTACAAGCACCAAACACTGATTGTAAGCCTAA
This sequence comes from Enteromius paludinosus, assembly GCA_032361165.1. NCBI lineage: Eukaryota > Metazoa > Chordata > Actinopteri > Cypriniformes > Cyprinidae > Enteromius > Enteromius paludinosus. Next base: position 4,726,538 of record JAUMHQ010000065.1, on the reverse strand, counting down.
ACTTCACAAAAACTTTAAACTGGTTCTTCAAAACTGATTGGCTAATCACAACGTCAAACTTAGCAAAATCAGGTTCTGCGGCAGCACCCATTCATGGTCTTAAATTTACCACTAGAAGTCTACCTGTCAGATCCACTAAAGTTAAAAACAACACTCCTATATTCAAATTTAATTTCATTTTGAATTGGTATTAGGATACAGGTAATTATAGAGTTTATTTACCCTTTTTCTTGCTACAGCTGTTTAAGACAGCACTGAATAATAATGTGATTTTTTCAGACTATTTGCTATTCACTGTGCACATCTTTAAGATGACTGCAAGCCAAACCAGGTCACTTTGCTTTTAGCACTAGAAGCGTCCTTGCTTTGAATGTCCTAGTGCTGCAGCTACAAGTGCAGTCAGTAAAAATGAAGGTAAAAAATGACACAGTGTAATTCTTTACTGCATAACAACTTGAGGATTTTTTTTAACATCATAACTTGCATACTGAGTACCATGATAAAACAGGGTTCAAAAAAACACCATAGGCACTTAAGTTTAAATGTTACTCTTTGTCAGCAGAAAGGTCTCAATGCTTGACAGCTGTTGTAAATGTATGGGTTTATTTTGGCCATCTTGATTTAGATCTCAAAGAACCTAAAAACCTCTAAGAGGAAGTTAAAAACAAAGCTTCTTCTGTGATTATAGAGAGTTACGTCACCTTTTTCCGCAGGGGTGTGCAAATTAATTTGAATGGTTGAATCATCGTATCACACTGTCCTGACAAGGCACTATTCACAATAAAGCAATTTGTGAAATCAAAAATATGTTATGTAATACAGTTACACTGAAATTTTACTTTGGGTGGAACTATAAAAGTGTGATGCAACAGAAATAATATCTTGTATTTTATTACAGCTAGATAAAATAGGGGTTTTCATCATTCAAAAGATTGGGATCAATACGTTTTTTTAAAAGGAAATGAATCTTTTATTGCACAAGGATGCATTAAATTGATTAAAACTTCCATTGGTGAAGACAAATTTTAGAAAATATTTTTATTTCAAACGATTGCTACTCTTTTGAAACTTCAATTCATCAAAGAATCCTTTTTTGTATGGCCGGGTTTCACAATAATTTTAAGAAATATTTCTTGAGCAGCAAATATATTATAACGATTTCTGAAGAATCACTGAAGACTGAAATAATGATGCAGGAATTTCAGTATTGTATCACCAAAGAAAATCACACATTCAGCCATCAAAATCAGAAAGTCATTAAGGCACAATCCACAGAAATACAGCACAGTCTACAGTCTCCTTGCTCTGCCATTCCAGAGTCTCACCGGCTTCAAACGATGCCATAAATTTCCCGCCATTATTGATCTCTTGTCTTTTTCTCAGGAAGTGAACTAGAGCAGGAAAAAGCCTCTCAGTTTCTCAAGCCTTGTTGTCCCTGCTTTGAGTAGTTTGTGTAATGGTACCTGACAGATAAAGAGTTTTAGGAGCCACTCTCACAACTTGCTTTGTTTTCCACTTCACCATCAATCAGAACAAAGACACTCTTGCTCATTCCACCATCACTTTGCTTTTATAGGGGCTAATGTCCAGCAGTGCAATGTTGTATATGTACATCTGCCTGGCACTTAAGGGAATTACAGGAGATGTAGCCAATCAGAGAATCCATTCTACTGTCACGGGACTGCAGAGTTTCCGTCAATAAAACTGCATCAATTAAACAAGAGCCATAGAGGAACAGCTCACCCAAATAAACCAAAACCTGAATGGATTCCTGTCAAAAAGATTCATTTCAAAAGAAAAAAGAAAAGAAAGAAAGCGAATGAAGAATGAAGCTGCCTAAATTCCATAAGATATTTATGAAGCACAAGTCACATGCTTCAGTTTTAATATGCTTTTTATCATTTTGGAGCTGGATATATGTGACCCTAGCCCACCAAACCAATCTAAAGTGATTGAAATTGAAATTTAAAGATCATCTGAAAGCTGAATAAATAATCTGGAATCTGAAGGTGCAAAAAAAATATTGAGAAAATTGCCTAAAGTTGTCCAAAGTCCATTACTCAGCAAAACTATATTTACCCTTTCAGTCGAATCACTTCGACGTTACATATGGGATCTCGCATGAGAGACCAATCGTCTTCGAGTCTTTTTTGCACGATTGCACTCACAGCCTTTTCGCTTCGGAGCGTTCGTCGTTTCTTCAGTGCATGCTGAGAAGTCGAGTCTGCCAGAAAGCCATTGGAAAAAAA
>JAUMHQ010000065.1:4690125-4714643 GCA_032361165.1 Enteromius paludinosus | reverse complement strand
TTGTGTGTAATGAATCTAAAATATATGAAAGTCTAATGTTTATCAGTGCATTACAGAAAATAATGAACTTTATCACAATATGCTAATTTTTTGAAAAGGACATGTATATCGCATTCATCTCCTTATATTATTCATGCAATTGTATATATAGATAAATGCAGTGTAAATGCACTCATTGCATCTCTAGCTGCATTAAACTCTGTGCAAAAACATCTAAATGCTATTTTAGATGCAGCTTGTGTGCCACGTCTGAAGACCTAAATGTTCTAATTGCATTTATTAAATAAATATATGAATTAACATTAAAGAAGATACATGATATATTTAATAAGGTCAGAACATCTCCCCTTGGAAAGAGTTTAATGGAGAATATATTGTGCCTAAATGGAATTATTTATTTGTTCACTCACTTACTATTTTTATTTTATTTTACTTATTGATTAGATTTGGATGTGCTTATTATTTTTGAGTATTTTTCATTTTTTGTCCTGGCTTCAGAAATACTGTAAACGGTTTTCTTTTTCAGTGTTACGAAATTGGCCACCCTAGATAGCGATAAAGATAATTATTAACTGACAATGGCATGATCATCCCAGTTTCTTGGAATCGAGCCATGGCTGTAGAAATCCCCTTTTGACTGCCAGGTAAGGTTACACGGGAGTGCCATTTTCAAGAAGTCATGCATATCTAGCCTCCAGGTATGCAGAATTTGATAGATCTTTCTCTTCAGATAAGCAGAAAATTCCAATCAGACTTTGTACCCATAACACAGACTGAACCTGGGTCTGCTGTTAAAGGAAATCGGAAGCACTAAAGCTATTTCGGGGGTAAACAGTAGCATTGGTTTGCTAAATGGACCTTGCAAGTTTACCGTTACGCTCAGCGGGTCGTTTTATTGATAAAATGCGCTTAAGTCTCTTAACTTTCCTTGTTTTGAATCTGTCTTTATGTTTGTGCAGTGAGCCTGCGATGATTTGAGATCTATTGTAGTTCAGGGACAAAGGACACTCTGGAAAGTCCGTAAGATTAGTTTGTTTATGTTCCAGCCACGGCTGGCCATGGGTAATTTCACTGATGATGGACAGGTATTTCCTTCTTTGATGTAGAGCACAAAAACTATCCACCTGCTTGGCTAATTGTGTTTTGAATGGGTGGGAAATTTGAAAGTTTGTTTTTTACATTGCTATCACGTGTAACAAAAAAAAAAAAAAACCTGGGGGAAAGCACTGATGAGTTTCAAAATAAATAACCTGGTTTGGTTTTGGTTGTGTTTCTACAATGTGTTCAGTGCATGTATATGTAAATATAGCATCACAATTTCTAATTATGATTATTTCATTCATTGTGTCCCTATAATTGATATGATTTTTTTTCTTCACTATTCAAAATGTCTAAAAGCCTTTTTCATGGGAATACTGCTTTAATCTCAGTTAATAGCATTTTCTTACGAGTCGATTACCTCATATCAAGAATTATGATGGGTTTTGTGGTATTAGCTGACAGGGTAAACAAACTCAAATTAAAACCAGTCAAAAACATTGCATTACAAATGAAAAAAATTAACTGAAAATATAGAGAAAAAACAGACAAAATTTTTATGCTAATTGCCAAAGCAACACTTCTCATTTAATTTAATTATGCACTTGATATGCTAAAATAAAAATCAATTAAAATGTATACTTTGTGTGCAAAAGCATGTTAATTTAACATTTTAATTTAAAGGTTTTCTTCTGTGTTCATTTGAGTGCAGGTCATAAAAAAGTGATTGTGAAAAAGTGATCAATTCTAAAGGTTGCAGCAGAACTTTGCTACCTTAGCCCCAATATATCAGTACCATAACCACTTCTAAAAATGGGGCACCACATTATTTACAGTCAGAATTTCTGTAAAAAAATTAAGCACAGATTTAGTTTTCTTCAAGTACTGATAAAGACTGTAAAATGCACCTCTATCTCAGCTGTTGTTAAAAAGAAAAAAAGTCACTCCCCCGTGTAATACAAGACAGGGATAATAAATTAGCGTTATATGCAGATTATTTAATTTTTATTTTATTTATTTATGAACTCAAGAGTAGCATTCCAAATATCCTTAATTTGATTAATCATTATGGTACATTCTCTGGTTATAAAATTAACTGGAACAAGAGCGTGCTGATGCCAATCAGTATTGAAAATTCTTCTTGGCTTCAACATTTCCCTATTAAGATTGCTTCAGAATGATTCACATACCTAGGAATTGAGGTGACAAAAAAAGTTCTCTAACTTAGTTAAGGCCAATTTCCATCCTCTGGTGTCTAAACTTAACGATCAATTTCTGGAGAACACTCCCTATGTCTCTGGTGGGTAGGGTCTCCCTCGGTTTCTGTATTTAGTCCAGAACATCCCTGTATTTCTGCCTAAATCTTTTTTCAAAAAGCTGGACTCTATCCTGGTTCCTTTTGTCTGGAACTACAAAGCCCATAGGATATCTAAGCACCATCTATGTAAATTGGGCTGTAAACCTTAAGGCATTGATTTCATGGATAGATTTTACACCGGTGGAGGAGAATTGGTTGTTGTTGGAACAGGAGGAATGTCTCCCTTATTCGATTAATGTAATACTTTTATCACCAAAAGGTATAGCTAGTTCAGTTTATAATCACAACCCGGTTATTCACAATTGTGTTGGTATATGGAAACCGTTAAGGACACATTTCAAATTCACACAAATTTCTCTATATCAGCCAACCCCTCTGTTTCCAGAAGTGTCATTATGTGACAAATGTAAGTTTTCAGATTCCATGCTGTCTCATGGTTATGTCCTATGTCCCAAATTACAGGAAAGGAAAGGCTGTGACAAGTGGCCAGGTATGGTTTCCCATACCAGGAATGCTCTGCATTTAACCCATCCAAGTGCACACACACAGCAGTGAGAAGTGATCAACCACGCGCACACACACACCCGGAGCAGTGGGCAGCCATTGAGCAGATGGGGCAACGGTGCCTTGCTCAAGGGTCTCACCTCAGTCGTGGTATTGAAGGTTGAGAGAGTGCTGGTTACCCACAATCCCTGCCGGACCAGGGCCTCGAACCCACAACCTTTGGGTTACAAGTCCAACTCCCTATCCATTAGGCCCCCCCTTTGTTCCAGCGTCTTTTCAAATACATTGGACATTCATATTGAACCAGACCATATTTGGAGTTTCTGAAGAATTTTGGAGACTTACACAGGTACAACAACAGTTTGTTTCATATGGGCTGATATCTGCCAAGAAACTTATCCTTCTGTTCTGGAAGAGTTGACGAGTACTCTACATCTTGAAGGAATAAGATACACCCTAAAAGACAAGATTTTGGTATGCAAAAAACGTGGTCCCCGTTTATTTCCTTTCTTCAAAATTCTGATTAATATGTTTATAATGCCTTCAGTACCTGCTTTTGCCACTGGATAGCACTTTGGGTCATGTTCTTAGGTGGGAGGGAAGTATTTATTTATTGCTTTTGTTGTATTTACTTATTTTTATATTACTAGCCTATTTCTTATGTTTATATACTCTTTTGCCTATACTATGTTTAAATGATAAATGCAAGTTTTATATGCGTGTATCCAAAAAGTGTAATTACAAATGTCTTTAAAATTTCAAATAATAAAATATTCAAAGCAAAAAAAGAATGTCACTCCCCTAAATTTGATGAGAAATTGTGACTATTATTTAAAAAGGAAATAAATATCAGCATAACACAGAAATCACAGACAGATGCTGGTGGTCATTCCAGAGCTTAACAGCCACAAAAAAAGAAAGTACTAACTATGATAGAGCACTTTTTAATGAATTTACTTGCACTTACTGACCACAGAATCAATTATATTTCATTGGGTGTTTTTAGATGAAACACTGCCCTCTGCAGGCCAACAGTTGCTCCTGCAAACTAAACCAAACTACAACAACCATTTGAAATTGTACAAAATATTTAATTGATTTTCTTCATCAATTAAAACAATTTTAAGACATTGAAAATGATTTCTTACACAGCTAATTCAAACAACCACTCATTAAGACATTAATAGCCACTGTATGGCTTGACAATATTTTGCTTAAAAAAGTAAAAAAAAATAAAAATCCTCCCCTCGCACACACACACACACAAATGCATCATGCAGAGCAGAATACTTCTATTGCATTATGGCTAAATTAACCTGAGTACATGATGTAATTAATCTTCCCCATGCATTTCTCACATAAATGAGATCATACAAGTCATTTAATCTATTGGTAAATATGACAGCTAAATAAATAACAGTCAACGCAAATTGAATGAACACAAATTTCATTCACTAACATCAAACAAGGCAACCGGAAAAGCTAGTGACCCGTTATCTAGGTGAGGAATAATTCAAATGAAAATAATAGTAAAAAATACCTTTTAAGCGGTGCAGATTATAACATGTTATTGGTTCAACCCTGATGCTTGAGTGGTTATTGCTAGGGAATAGACAGGACAACACATTAACATGAAAAGCAGGAGAACAAAACAAAACAAAAAAAGATTAGTTCCTGTCCACTGCTGCAATTAATGACGCCCTCAAGCATGCACTTGTAACTATTCACAGTTCAACCAAAAACCAAAACTCTGTCATCATTTACACACCAAACCTGTCTTATTTTCTTCTGCAAAACACAAAGGAAGGGAAAAGGTTTGTAAAGGAGCAGCTTGGACATCCAGCAGTAGCACTCAAATAGCAGAATATCCAAGCTGCTCTTTTCCATACAATGAACCTGAATGGTGACCACAATTGTGCCTGGTCCCAATCCAATTTATTGTGTGGAGCAACTTGGTCTAGATCACTGCTTTGAGGTTTGGAACCCCGAATTAATTTACATTAAATCTAAACTGGCTCTTTAAATGTTCAAACAGCAGGGGTTTTTGTTTTCAAACCATTGCAACACTGTGGATTTCATGTAGCCCTTCAATATAATAACTTATAATCGTCTCTATAATGACCTTGTGGAACATGGCAGTAAAAAGGCATGCACAAACATAATTTTCTCTCTGTCGTTCAATACAAAGGCAGCAGAGCAACAAAGGCTGACAGTTCAATAGCTTGTCGAAAGCATAATGACTGTTGCAGTCTTTTAAATTGCTTCTATAAAATATCAACTTCGGTTTATCGACTTCTCTCACGTATTTGGAACTATGGAGATGCTTTAGACCTGTTTGGTCCAAAATAGACAAAGGCAGATGAAAAACAAATCTGGTTTCCATTCGTAAGGTTGGCAGTGGGAGTTGAGGAGGATGACCAGCGCATCTCTGAAGAGTTCTGGACTGGGTTTGTAGGAGGAAAAAGGGGGTCAGGGTAGCCAGTGCTACCTGGAGTTCTGAGGGAGGAGTTTCTTAAATAACCCGCTCACTGATATGTCCACCCTCATAACCATGGTGACCCCCAGTATCAAAAAAACACTGCCCACGATGAAGCCCGAAGCCTCAAACATCAGTCTGCCGAAGAAGAAAAAAACATCTTAGAATGCAAGTATTATGAGAAGAGCTTTTTTTAATCTTTAACTTACACTGAAGTCAAAATTGATGGTGGCCCAGTAGTAAACAACAATATCAACAACACAACGCACTCATTTTTTTTTTAGTAGGCGTTTTCTGCCTTTATTGGGACAGGACAGTAGAGAGCTGACAGGGGGACGGGATCGAGGGGACCTCGAGACGGGAATCAAACTCAGGTCACCGTGAGCGCAGTTGTACTGTATGTCGACGCACTAACCACTAGGTTTTGTGGTTTGTTTCCGTTATGTTGAGCTCATTTCTTTGTGTTGAGACTTGATTTCATTCGGTTGAGCTAATTTCACGTGTGTTGCAGTTTGTTTCCATTGTGATGTGCCAATTTCATTGTGTTGTGACTTCTTTCATTTGTGTTGCAGAGATTTCGATTTGTTGTGTACTACTGGGTCAACCTAATATTTTACTTACAAGATGGAAACCAGTAAATTCTGCTCTGAATTCTCTGACAACACTTATAACGCCACAACGGATCCCTTTGTGGGTTTGTTTGTAATGACGCCAAAATGCTTCACTACATTAATTTACCTCTTGTGAAAGTGGGAGTAGTCATAAATCTCATGTCATAATTAACATCATCCACTTATAAAGCATGACAGTTAGCGGGCTAAACTCTCTCTTAGCGTGAAAACCAAGTGGTGTGTGGGTGAATTTTAGTAATGTTATAAAGGGCCTTGTACAAAACAGCCCTGTCAAACAATACCAACCCCCATTGTTCAACCCACCAACTAGTTCATTTCAAAAATGTGCACAGTCATTAACCAATACCTTAAAATTAAAAAAAAAAAAAAGAGAGATAAGAGGTAGAAGAGAAAGAAACAAAAAGAGATGGTGACTTACTTGGGTGCAAACACTTTCCACACCATGAGGTGTCTCCTGAGGATGGCTGCAGCACAAACTGATGCAAAAACCTAAAGATAAACAAGTTATTTATAATTTATGATCCACAAGCATACAAATCTCATCTCAAAAAATTACTTTAATTACTGTAGAACACCTTTTCTCTATAAAGGGGGTCACAGAAACATTGTTTTAGTTTCAAATGTTGCTTAAAAATGACTTTATGAAACATACCTGCGCTCCATTCACAAAGAGGTAGCGTGCAGCAAGCTGCAGAAGACCCGAGCTGAACTTCTGAGGGCTCTCTCTTAGTCTCATCTCCATGACAGCGTCCTCGCTCTCCTCCGCTCCTGCCGAGCATGTAGATCGGGTCCCACGCACCTCGCACACCAGAGGCCAAAACAGCAGTAGAGGACAACCAACTGCATGTGTAAATTAGACAGTGATTATTAGGAATGGAAAGAAAGAACATACAGAGAGCTTCGTAACAAAGATAATGCTGATACAGAAACAAATCCAGTGTGAATAATGTTGAGAGTATCCTGCATCTAGTGTCAAGTTACCTGCAAAGATAATGTAAGAGGAGAAGGTGTTGAGGGTCACCAATGCTGCAGGAAGTGCAGTGCCCGTGTGCCCTTGAGGAAAGCCCACAAATGCAGCACCCCACTGAATGGAGGGGAAGGTAGGCAGGTGTCCTGTTGCGTGGAAAAACTGGGCGGCTGCCAGAGACCATGAAACCACTGGAGCCCATGGCACATTGAAACCATCTGGGAGGGTTAAAGTAAAAAGATTAGATGCCTCATTTGTAATAGCTCAAAATAACAATGGAGTGTTACTGGAGTCTTACTGGAGTGTTTGTGCAGGCTGGAGAGGCTGACGTTACAGGCGTGGATGTGCAGAATGGCTCCGGCCTCCAGCAGGAGAAGCAGGAAGGCAAGAGCCATTCCCTCTGGATGGAGCAGAAGAAGCACCAACCCCAGGAGTCCACAAAGCAGGACCAATGGGGCAGAGTACACTGTACCCAGCCCGTAAGCCTCCACGGCTGGTCTGTTATCAGTTTCGCAACATTCCGTGGCCCCATCCTCCAGCGAGTGTCTGATGCGCTGATACAACTGTGGTATGAGGTGGTGCAGTTCAGCCTGCGGACTGATTCCAGTGCTGGCTCGGTACTTGGCGGGTGGCATGGACGTTCCTCTAGAGTTCAGTGGAGTCCTTGACTTGAGGAACACTGTCATGGGATCAACCCACAACAGAAGTAGTCCCAGGCCCAGCAGGCAGAAAGTGGCCCGAGGCAGGAACACTTGCGCAAGACTGATGAGTTCGGATAAATTCCTAAAGGTGTCCTCTGGGGTGGCACTCACCGCCCAGTGCAACCCCATGCAAATACAGGCAAGGGGTATGAGGAAGCAGGCTGAAAACACTGTCAGGCTGGTACAGTTGAGATTCCCGTAATGTCTGAGCCAACGGTGCAGAAGGTAACCCCACAAGGCCAGTGAGCCAATTGAGAGGACATAGTGAAGGTTGCGAAGTTGACTGTTCTGTACTCTTGAAAGCGGGGAGAGGAAAGGTGAGGGTTGGCAGCTGCCCTGCTCCTCTCTGCAGTTGTGGAAAGAGAGGGACAGATAGAGTGACCCCACCAGCACTCCCAACCAAACCAATAAGATAGTGGCCTGGCGTCTAACCACTGAGGATGGCAGCGCTGTTGGGAGCAACCGAGGTGGTTTCTGGGTGTCTGGTGGTGGAAGTTGCACCAGGTGTCCATCCCAGTTTAGACGGAGAGGAACATATATGCTCAATGTGAAGAGCAAGAAGGTAACCACATTGCCCTCATAGATGACATAGCTGTCAGAGAGTAGGGAGGCACAGCGCAGGAAAAGCACCAGAAGGGCCAGCGCGAGGAAGCCAGAAGGTGACCACCTCTCTTTTGGAGAACGTCCTCGAGTCCTCCATAGAAACAAAACCTCAGAAGAAAGTGCTGCAGCTCCCACACACCAGGAGAGCTCCAAATAACCTTGCAAGAACAGTTGACCTGCAGCTACTACTAGTCCTACTGCCAACCCTGAGAGTATGGGCAACTTCAGAAGGCCTTCCTGAATCACAACGTGAGACAACTCAGAAAGGACATAGCAGAGCATACAGGCAACTCCTAAGATTAAGAGCCCAGCAGTCATTTTAAAAGGGTTGAAACGGGCCCAGGAGGCTCTACAAGTCTCCCTGACAGCTGTCAGATAGTTCTGCATGGAGACGACTAACTCGAGAGAGGGAAGATGGCCCTTGTGGACAGCAGCTAAGTACTGGGAGGAAATGTTTGAGAAGTCAGCCCGTAACTGGGACAGACTGTCTGGTGGGATGTCTTTGGCCATGTTAGAGTAGGTCTCCAAGAAGCGGTTTACCTTTAGGGAAGAGTAAAAATACAAGAATTAGACAGAATTCATCACAATTGTTGTAATAAGGAACGTCAAAACATGAATACAAGTTAATGCAGGCAAATATTATTGCATCTTCGAACACAGACTTAAAATGTATTCCTCTAACCTGTCTGACGTTAATCCACAGCGCCTCAGCCTGGCTGAGTCCTGTAGGTGCACCCCGGGAGCCATTCTGAGGAAAAAGTGGCAGAAGAACCTGGCCCACACTGCTATAAGGAATGGGAACTCCCAGCAAAAGTGCTAGCGTGGGCACCAGATCAGTCTGAGGTACAACCTCTGGTTCCAACTACGAAATCAAACATGTTGAACTCAGAATGTATGGAAAAAGCCAAGATAACCCAAAAACAACATTTAAATTCCTCTTTCATAGTAGCACCTTTTTTTTTTTTTATTCCACCCCCATTTTAGGATTTTTTGTATATATGTTTTTTTTTTTTTATACTTTTAATAATATATCCAACACAAGTAAACAGCACTAAAACTGTTTTCATGCAATTGCAGACTACTAGCTTTGCCTACAGCCTTACTACAGTATATTTTGTGACAATCCAAATTTTTCTCCATTTGGCCATCCAGCTAAATTTTTTCCTGGATGCACCACTGGTAGTAAAATATTAAATACAGACAAATCATAACAGAGTCTCTTATACCTGGGAGCCTAGTTCTGGAAATAAGGGAGACGAACTGTAGAGGAACAGAGCAGCATCCGTCTCTTTCTGGCTCTCTCCACCATGATCCCCAGTGTCTGTCATTCCATGATCACCCATGACCACCAACAAGGTGTCATTCTTTAGGCGCTTTATCACTGACCTGGTGAGTAGCAGAAGGAAAACAAATGCATAATGCATGAAAATATAATACAAACATAAAAGAATGTGGTTAAATGAATGAGACTGCTGCAAACCTGATAGCTCCATCCATCTGGGAGAGTTTCTCAGCCATTGCAGGGTGATCCGGGCCAAATCTGTGCCCACAGTGATCCACACCCAGGAAGTGAGCAATCAACACATCCCAGTCATCGCCCTCCACTGAAAAAAAAAAAAAAAAAAACTCTTAGCCACTCATTCAGACACTGTGCTTACAGTGTAAACATGAGAGATATGTTCGTCTATTTACAAGGTAAACAAAGTGAGACCTTAAACCAACCAAGCAAGTTCCTCATTGATGTGCTAATCATTCTGCTTACTGGTAGGATATATGTTTTGAAGAATGCCATTGTCAACGGTGTGCAAGTCCTTCACGTTGAAGGAGGGGAAGGGCAGTGATCTGTGGAACTTCTTGGGGAAAAGATTCACCCATGTGTCATCCCCCATAAAAACGACTCTCTTGCCTTTTAAAGATGAGAAAAAAAAATGTAATTATTAAAAACTATGATCATGTAATTTAAACACGATTCCTTTCATTTGATAAAATGGTAACTTTAAAAATTGTTACAAATTTACTTAATTGCTAAAACGCATTCTGGCAAACAACATGGTTATATTAATATACTGCTATAAAAATTGTTTTGGTTTGTTTGTTCAAGAAATTGTTCAAAAAAGTGTAATAATTTTTTTTTTTGAAGCTTTGAAAAAGTCTCATCAGCCTCAACAAGGTTGCTGTATTAATGTGAAAACACAATAAAAGCAGTACAATTCTGAAATATTATTACAATTTAAAATAAAAGTTTTATGTTCTAAACCATCTTTAAAAGTAATTTATTTTTATGATGAAAAGCTTAATTTTCTCCATTATTACTCCAGTCTTCAGTGTCACACTAAATCATTCTAATAAGCTGATTCGCTGCTTTAGAAACATTTTTTGTGGAAACCATTTTCAGGATTCTTTAATGAAAAATTCAGAAATTAACAGAAATTAAATTAATATATATTATTTACTGTCATCTTGAACATTTTAATGTATCCTTGCAAAATAACATACATTTATTAAAAAATAAATAAATACATAAATGCTGGTGGTCCTAAATAAATATTCTTCTCTTTCTTTAGAGAAATATAATATTTCTTTACTGGTTGGCTATAAAGGAAAATGCAAGTAGCAGATTCACTCACCCACTTGGCCCAGCTGGTGCACTAGATTGTCTTCCAGGATGGCATTGGATGCGAAGTTGTTCCCCACGTCAATGAACGTGGGCAGGGAACCTGTGGTAAAGCCTTTGATCCTCTGCATGGTCGTGGTGGGCGGATCTGCCCGAAAGGTGTAGAGCCTGGCATTAGAGGGGTGTGACGATGCCATCTCATCTATCACCGGCAGCTTGTTTTCAAACGGCCTGGGTGCTGTGTTCTCTGGGTCATAGCGGGTGAAGTCGGCCTTCAGAGCATCTATGATCAGCACCACTGCCCTTCGAAAGCGTGGCTCACTCAGACAGAAATCTCCCTTCACCTGAACTCCTGGAGACAAGACATCTGCACAGGTGCTCGTTCTGTTGACCTCCAGCCTGACTAAGAGGAAGCCTCCCACAAACAGGAAGATGCCCGTGTAAAACACTGAGCAGACCCAGATGAGGGTGACTAGGACAGGAAGTCTTCTCATTCTAGACAAGATGGAGAATCAGCATAGGGCTCATTATGTAATAAAGGGAAAAATTCACATGATCACAGACAGCGTATTTGATAACACAAACAATAAATACACTTTAAGTTAAAACTAAATTTCAACTCAAAATAATACTTGTTTAGAACTTAATTTTACTCAATGCTTTGAACTCAAGACTCTTCAGAAGTGGATTTTGTTATTTAAGTAACAAAAATCACAATTTTAAGTCAACTAAATCAGGATACACAAATTATTTAGAAAATTATAAAATGCTTTCATTTAATAGATAAAATATCACTAGACATACAGCGATTGTATTTAGTCCCCTATATAGACAGCACAAGTGTAACACACTATGTTTTGAGATACAGTCACACCAAGCCATGTTACATAGCAAGTCAAAACTGAAACTACACCAGCCTTTAAGAGAGTAATGTGAAATTGGCTGTATATATGAGCCAAGCCTTAGTAGTACATACTTAAGACTGAGTCCATAACTGCGGTCGAGCGTGTTGCATGCTTGCAGTACTGACCTTGCTTCCCTGCGTTCGTCCTCTCTCTTCTCAGGGTTGTGAATGTAGACCGCGCATCTGCCGCAGGGTCACCGACATCTGGCAGCGTTGCTATCAGAGCCTCACTGCTGAGCTACACTCGCTGACATGCCGCCTTATTGCACGTCGGTTTTGTTTTAATGTTGGTCATCTCGCAGCCCGGTTTCCACTTCCGTTGACATGCGCAGTTCGCCTGACGGCTACAGGTAAAGACGACTATCAAAATAAAAGACACCATTTAATGATATTCAAAATAAAAGCCTCTCGTGTCGCACTACATCTCGTGTAGTGGTTCGAATTTATGTCGATTGGCAACTAAACTTAATTTGTCCAAAATAAATTAGAGGTTATGTTACATTCTGGAATATGCTTTTGTGTTAAAAAAAAATTATTTTCTTTTCTTTTATTTTCTTTTATTTTCTTTTCTTTTATTTTCTTTTTCTTCATCTTACGTGGAACATGGAACATATTTTTGTAACTATTTCTTTTATTATTTAATTTAGTTTAATTTTGTTCTAAATATATAAACCAAATATAAATCATACATGTTCGTTTGTTTTAATTTTAATTATTTTAAACTAAATCCACAAAGCATAATACATCTTATGTGGAACATTTTTATTTTATTTTATTCTTTTATTTTAATATTTTGTTTTATTTTCAGGGGAATATAAAGCAAATTGCACACACAGCATAATACATCATAACAGCAACATGGAATGTGTTGTTTTATTTTTATTTATTTGAATTAATTCATTTTATTTTATTCAGGAAATGTAAAACAGTTTAATGTTTTATTTTCTTTATAGGTCTACTTTATGCTAAATAAAATAGTCTTTTGGTTATTAAAGACTTAATTTTCTGTGAAAATTAAATGTGACAAGGAATAATAAAAGATTAACCATGAAATACATAATTTACTTTGCTTTATAAAGGTTATATAATATTATATAATATAATATTAAAATTGACATTCATTTATACTGTATAAACAGTGTACAAATTGCAAAATAAGCACAAATAAATAAAAGCAAATACAAATAAACAAACAAAATGCATGAATACAAACATACATATATGCATAAAAATAATATACTGGTCAAGTGCAAACAGGTTTAGTGTGTGTGCCAAAGGACAAAAAAACTTCACTGCAGTGTTTACTTTAAAAACACTACCTACTGTAAGTGAATCTGTATTTTCTATTCAAACAAATAAACTCAGCATGAAATGTTATTTTGCGTTAGGAAATTTGAGTAGCCCATAGTTAACTTTTTCTATATGCTAATAGTGTCTATGGTACAAAATAAGCAATTATTTAATCCTAGCAGCGGATTACATAATTTTGCTTTGGGAATGTTAGGGGCCATTCACATAATACGCTTTTACCAACATGGTCTCATGAGAAATTCGAGGTTGCTAATTCATACAAATTTGTATTACCTCACTCGATTTCGTACAATTTGTATGAAAAATAACTGAAAAGTAACAGAGGAATGGAAAAAATAGCATTCTGTGTGAATGACCCCTTACACTCACACTAAACAACAATAAACTCATGTGCCAGCAGCAGTGACATCACATCTGTGAGCACAATCAATCATTTCCTTTACTAAGATGCCAAACACAAACCAATTTGGAGAGGAAATGACCTTTTACTTTTGAAAACACAAATTAACATCCAACCCATTCTTACACCAGTCACCACTGACCACAATACAGGAACGTCTGATCACAGAGTCAACAATGAAAGGCTTTGAGTTTGGAAATAATGGCACATCTGTATGTCGGGTGAGATGTGCCATCCAGCTGCTGGCAGGTAAACAGAGACGAGCCTGTCCCACCACAGCATGTGATGCCAGGAAACATATAAAAGGACCCGCCGGCGAATGTGTGAGTCAAAACGCACACTGACATTTAGCACTTTGTTTCAATTTGTCTGGCATCCACTTCTTTTATCCAAGATGAGAATTAGTGTACCCATAATCCTCTTTGTTGCAGTGGCAGGTTTCCACAGTGGTAAGATTACAATATAACATCACGCATTTGTATTGATGTCTGTGTAATTTATCTGATCTCTGTCTCTCTTTCTCTCTCGCTCTCGCTCTCTTATTTGTTTAATTAGAATAAAACTATATTATTTTAATATTATATTGTTATATAATGTTTTTTTGTAAAACAGGATGCATATATATAAATATGTATATGTATATATAAATATATATATATATGCACATACAAATTCTTTCTTGCTATTTTTAAATTACAATAAAACTACATTATTATATTTTTATTAATATTATTATATAATGTTTATATTTTTCTACTATCTATAAAATGAACAATTATGCATGAATGTAATGTTTATATTTTTTTATTATTATTTTATTAACTATTAATATTTATTCCGTTTTCTTTCATTTTTTTAGAGAAATGTAAAACTGCACATATCACAACCGTAACATTTTGCGTCTTTTAATTTAATTATTTACATTAATCTAAACATTTTTTAAAAATATATTTTTATTTTTCATTAATTATTATTTATTTATTTTATTATTTTATTTTATTTCCAGGGAATTCTAAAACATCACACCTGTAACATGTTTTTGACATTTCATTTTATTTTTGGCTGCTTATGTTTTATTAAACCTTATTATTTATCAAAGTTTAACAGCCAATTTGTTTTGTGTTCCATTTGTTTTGTTTTGGGATAATCTTTGCTTAACTAATGAAAACAAGTCAATAATAACCATTTAGTTCGTCCTCGATTAGTAATAAATGGCCAAATAGCTAGCGGTTTATACATGATCTGCTTGTGGAGTAATATGAACAATGTACATTTTTGTGTTTGCAGTCATTTCAGCCTCTCTGCAGTGTGATGAAAGGACTAAATTGCCAGAAGAGAGAGGTAACACTATTTTCAGCTAGTGTTGCATATTATTACAGTCAAAGATTTAAGGGGAAAAGATAACTGCAAAGTAAACATCCACTCTGTGTTTTGTCTGACCCAAGCGTTTGAAGAGAACAGCACGACTCCACAAACGGGTGGGTCATTATTTCTCATGTCAGCCTGCTTTGGAGGTCACTGAAATGACTCACTTTAATTCGACTTATCTTAGCTAATATATCTCTGCACATTAACTGTATACGCTGAGATTCTCACAAGCTGACGTCATTTCATATCTGTTTCCTCAGATGAGTTTGAGTATGAGGCAGCTCATGTGAAAGGTAAATGTAATCTGAATCAAAATGTGGGTTAAGGGCCATTTACTCACTCTCAGTATGCTTTGACTCAGACAGAATAAATATGAAACACATTTATCAGTGAGAAAAGTCTTGTTTTGTTCAAATCTGAATCATCTGAACCTTAACAGATGGAGAGACAAAGGCAGTGACAGACACTACAGGTAAACAGAATTACTTACAAAACTTGATTTTCATATACATTCAGTACAGAAAATAATAGAAAATACTGACATGTTACATAGATAGATGGTAGATAGAAATATTTAATACTGAATTTTATTTGATAAATATAAAAATATATATTATAGGGAAGGAAGATGATGAAGTCTCAGAAGGTAAGTAGTCTCTGTCTCATTTATTTCCCTTTTGTTGTTTAGGATCTTTGTTGAAAAATATTCAGATTAATATTTGTGGTTATGAACTGATTTTTACAGAGCAAAATTTGCTTGAAAAGGAAGATAGTGATGGTAAGATGACACATATCTGTTACCAATAATAAAGTTAGTGTACAGCGTAGAGCAAATGATAGGCAGTTAGCGTTATGATTGGCAAATTATTATAATTAATAATAATAATAATTTGTATACTATTTGAATAACCCTAGATGATGAGAGGGAGGCACTGACCGATGCTACAGGTAAAGACAATGACTTCTTTGAGAAAACTTTATTTTAAATTAAATTACTAAATTATTATTACAACTTTACTGTCAAGCTACATCTTACATGATGTGTTTTTATTTTGTGCTAATGAAATATGCTGTGTGCAAAATGTAGGGAAAATGTTTTTGGTGATTTGAATAAGTTTTCAGATTTTCTTAAATCATATTTTATGTCAAAACTGTGTCTTTGTTAAGCCTATTTGATTTGAACTGTTAGAAGGTCATGACATCTTTGGTGAAACAGGCCACATTTACCATATTATTGGGGATGGATACAAATATTTGTGTTAAAAATATATATATGTACTTTGTTTAGCTTTTTTGCGGAAACAAAGTGTTCTTGTACTGCCACATGTGATGAATTCTTGTTTGTTTTGACGTAGGAGCGAACATAGGAAGTCACGCGGCCGTAGGTAGGTGTCTCTCGGTGGACAGCCGCTTATCACCACGCGAGGGCGACAGCACGTCACTCACAATGCAGACTGGCCTTTGAAGACAGATAATGTGAACTGAACGTGTGATTTTGTTTATTCAGGTTCAAACTCTGAAGATGACAGTAAGTAAATTTATTTAAATTACAATATTGTACACTCCTGTAAACTAAGACACCAGGACAATGTTTCCTTTGAATATTACAATATTAAAATTGGGCCTCTAGAAGATGATGAGTCTTTATACAGCTGTTGTATTGCTGTATTATTTCCTGACTTATGTAAAGTTATGTAACACGTGTCTCTTATTGCACAGTCTCTCAACAGAACACAGGTAAACGCTTCACATTACATTATTTGTATCCATAATTAAAGAGGAAAACAGTTAGTAGTCTAAGATGCGTCCTTTCATTAAAATTCAATGATTTTTATTCTCATACGTGGTGTTTCTCTTGAAATTGAATGGCTAACTTATTGACTTCTGCAGTGATAATAGCATTTTGATAATTGACCATATATTTCATATAGTCTCTTTGTTTCTAGTCTTTAACTAGTGTGTTTTGTTCTTTTGTAGGACACAGTGAGCAGATTGAAGAGAATGTGAGAAGCTCTGGTGAGTTGTTAATTTAGGAGGTGAAATTAAGAAATGTGTGTGCGGGGGACAGTAAATATAAACGAATATAAAAAATAATTTTACAAAATACTTTTAATAATTGTAAAAAAAACTAATTACAAAATCATTTAAATAAAATATTTTATGTTACTGTGACCTTTTCTTCTAGAGGATTTCAGTGATGAAGAATACGGTGAATATTAATTCTTAAGACCGTGTCAAGCAGCTGTGGAACCCATCTAACATCTTTAAAACCTAAATTCCTTGTTTTATACATTCTAACCTATTGTATGTACCACTTGGACAAAAAGCATGGATGGTGACCTTTCAAACTATTTGTGATGGTTGCTTTTTTTTTCCAAATAAAGACTGTAAACACTGGTGGGTGTCCAGCGTTCATAGTAATGCCAGGCTGCAGGTGGGTGTAATAACAGATGATTACATGGCTTCTTAGAGGCAACAGTCTGAGCAGCAGATGTAGGTAGTGTTGGAACATATCTAGGACGGTTATCCAGGCCAGCGCCATCCACAGTCCTTGGGTGCTCATTTGAGCTTTATTTATATCATCTGCATTGTCCCAGCTTATTTTTGGACCAAAGATGCATCATTGCCGGTCCTCCAAGTCCCACAACCTCATGAGGATAAACTGTTTTACTGCATACAGAAAAAGAGCCATCAAGAAATGCTTTTGGAAATTGCTGAGGGAAATGTTTAGCTTTGCTGCTAAATCCATGTCTCTTCTGACACATTTTAGTGGCCAAAATTTAAATATGTAGCGTTTTGCCTGATTTAATAACAAGAATTAAAATAAAAAATGAAATTGATCACTATTTGAAATTGTGCATCTATTCAGTTAATATAGCTGTGTGAAGCATAAAGTGTTAAGAAGTATATCATAAATGTAATTTAATAATGAACAAGAGATATTTCTCTCTTAAAAATCAATAGGCAGAGACAGGCGATACTGGAAAAGACATTTATTCTTTCAACCCCAAAGCCCAGTGGACAACAAAACGTTTAACCTTTTTCTCTTTGGTTAAAAAAAAATAAATAAACAAAAAAATAAAATAAAACTACAGAAAGAGAAAGATCCTTAAGGCAACTACAGCAACTATGTGGAGTCTAAATGTGTTAAGTTCATAACCAAATCACGCCAGTGCAGATGAAGCTACTGCCGCCCTCAGTCCAAACCGTCATTTTAACACCCATTCCCACACCGATCTAATAAATAGGGCAAGTCATTTGTGTTGCTGTAGGGGTTACGATAGCAAACCTTCTTAAAATATATACATATACTGTGTTTGTATTGGTATACATTCCTCACAAGAACTACAGAAGCAGGTCTACGAAAAGGCAAAAAACCAATGAGTTGGACCATCTGTCAAGTTTTTACAGGAACGCCAATGGTCTCGAATCCAGCGCAAGGAAACTTTACTCCATTTGATTCACTGTTTCGGATGTCAAGCATCACAGCGAAGCATTACTGCAATACTCTAAAAGGAAGAGTCTCATTTGAGTTATATTTCTTGACAAAACAAATGACTGCCAAATTAATTTTGACAAAGGGACATTTTAATCATTAACTCATCTTTTGAATAACCCTGACCAGTGTAACACTGGTGAATCGAGAGTTGGGGTATCCTAGTAACACTTCATCCAGTATGCAACAACAGCGACCCTTTGTGACAGAGCACAATGGGTCATAATCCAACGTGTGGAGTTCAATTATCTACAGCAAACATTTGAGGACACGCTGCATTTACGAGAGCCGCCATGTGCATACTAACTACAGCAGAGCGCTTCTGTGTCTGCATTAGCTGCTGGGATGTTTAACTGCATCTCCAAGCGCAAGATGGTCTGTTATAGTTGTTATTAGATGCTGGGCAAAGCAGAGCAAATATTAATAGCTCAATTACAGTGGTGTAAACCACCACAAAATTCTGATATTCTGCAAATCATTGAAGAATAGTGGACTTAAAACGATAAGAAAACAACTGTTTAGTTTACCAAGAGGCCCGTTTTGTAGTGTAACCTACAAAAGAACTAAAAATACATCTGGAAAAGGACACTGAAATTGTATTAAGGAACATGATGTGCGCAACCAATTTACATTGCTAATCAACCCTCACAAGACTCTACTAAAAATGTGTGTGTCATAAGGCTCCATTTGAGTTTGGTTAGGCCTGCTTGAGAAAGTGGAAAAATAACACCCCGAATTCTCCGCACCAAAACACAGCTTCTCTAAGGAACTCAAATTATGAAAGTAATGAAAAATGTATTTCAAATGAAGGCTAATACTGCATTGTAATTGTTCTATTACCTTAAAAAAAAAAAAAAAAAAAAAAATTCTGTACATAATTACATAAACAAAAACAATGTGATTTGACATATGTACAAGAGGGAAATTAAATGGCAACAATTTTTGAAGACATTTTTCTTCTCTGGCCTATGACATGTGACCTGGTGCAATGCACACAAATCATTAATACAGGCTAGAAATAATGCAGCCAAGAATCACAGGCTCTTTTTAAATAGGGGCCTTTTTCATCCCCACTCATCACAAGGATGACAGCGGGGGTGAGACGTAGAGAGAGATAGAGGAGGTTAAGAAATGCCCTCCACCTCTCTCTGGGGATCTTGGCTGCAGGTATGGGCTCCTCGTGAGCAGAAAGGGAGGCAGAGCGGACTTTCAAGGCCTCACAGAATGACGTAGGTGAAGAGGGCCATGATGGCCGCGCTGATAAGGCCAGAAATGGGCACAGTGACAAACCATGCCATGAAGATGTTTCTGAACAATCGCCAGTCCACCGCCTTCCTGGAGCGCAGCCAACCGACAGCCACCACTGACCCGACCTGAAAGCAAAAAACAATCCACCTTCAACATCAAGCTTCATTCAAATAGCCTCCATCTAGGACTTGATTTGCATTAGTTTGTTTTGCATACAGGCCCATTTTACCTTGCAGTGAGTGGTGGAAACTGGAAGACCAATGTTGGAAGCAACCACAACAGTGACAGCTGAGGCAAGCTCAATGCTGAATCCACTGAAATTAAACAAAACATTGTTTAGGGAAGTCTGCCAGTTGGGAGGTTGTGTTCTGTACAGCAGGTGCTGTCTGATGTGACAACATGGCTGTGTTTATACCTAGACGGGGTGATGGGGGTCAGGTCCTTCCCCATGGTTTGGATTACTCTACGGCCCCAGACCCACAAACCGACACAGATGCCCACTCCTCCATACAGCAGCAACCAGATTGGAGTTGGTGCACTCGATGTAACGGACCCGCTCTCATACACTAGCCACAGGGCAACCAAGGGACCAATTGCGTTACTGAAAGCAAAAGATTACTCGTTAAATTTCTTGAAATGCTTAAGATTATAATGCATTTTGAAATCTATTTTGAGCACTGTGGAGCTCTTGCATTTGCATTACCTGACATCATTTCCTCCATGAGCAAAGGAACCAAAACAGGCAGTGAGAATTTGCAGGAACTGGAAGAGCATTGACACTTCAGGTCTGTCGGCATCGGCTCTATCCTCTTCCAAAGAACTACGGCTGCTCCCAGCATCATCATCGGCAATCTCCAAAGCAACCTCACCTTCACCAAGACCTTCAGGTGCTCCATTCTCCGCCACTGCATTGCAGTAACTCGTGTAGCTGTCCATGCGGATGCGCTTCCTCTCCTGGGCACTGGCTTTTTCTTTGTCTCCATCCTCGGAAGCACGGAAGTCAGCTTCTTTGGGCTTGAAGTCTCCATGCATGCCAATGATGGCCATGGTGTAGGAGGTGTAGCTGTTGTTGCGGCGGATGGGCCGGTCGCCACCCTCCCCCATGCAGTCTCCCACTTTTGCCAGATGGAGTTTGTGCAGCAGGTCCTTGTAGAGCCCGGAGTCCTTGTGAACTGTGTGGTACTGAGAATAACCATTGCTAGGAATGTGAGCGGGGCCGTTGGTGAAATGAACATGGGCAGTCTTCGGAGCTGCTGAAAACAGAATTAAGTTACATGACTGATCTTCCACAAAAACAGTAAATGTATGCCATGACTGACATGGCATGTGGGGCCTACAGACTCACCACTGCCCGTCTCTGACTCTTTGCAGTCCTTCTGATCGCCATCATCTGAATCTCCGATGTCAAATGTGACCCTGCGCTCTTCAGAAAGAGGAGGTGCCGAGGGGGTGATCGCGGGCATGGCACTGGACTCCTCGGGGACAGGTTTCAGGATGGGACTATGTGCTTCATGCATCTCCCTCTTCTCCATCAGAGGACTCTCAGAGGGACTGGAAGACTTTACTTTACCTGGATATCAAACAAGAAAGATAATCAGCTCCAAGCTTGCCAAGTTAACAGACGAGTACATTCAATTGGCACAGATTAAGCAGAAAAAGAAAAATCGAAATTAATTTATATTAAAATACAGGGGCTTTCAGTTGCCATCTTCATATACTGGATAAATAAAGTATTTAGAAAAGATTGTTTCCATTATATTTCTAGATTTGAATGTTTTTGTAATCATTATTTAGTGAACTTCTTTAAATTATTAGATCTAAATTGAACTTTTTCCTTCCACTAACCACCCAAGCAATTCCTTTGAATGCTTTCTTTTTAATATTTATTAAAATTAAACATGTATAGCATTAAACTTGTACATATCAATATTTTAAAATATGAATTTTTAGAAATTTCCTCAACACTTAATTTCAAACATGAGTCAATTGAATGCTTACATTTTTTTTTATTATTGTATTGAAATTAAATTGAGAAGCCTAACTAGTTGAGTAAGGGTGAATCTGATCAATCATTTATGATAACTAAGGTAACTCTAAGGTAAGAAGCACTTTAATTCACTGACAGTTCACATGGCCACCACATGAACGCTCGATTGTATAAACTTTCAGAGTCAAACTGTTTGCTTAAATTGTCACTATAACCCTACGTTTCAAGGACAGCCTGACATAACTCAGTCCATCGTCCACTGATCTGCTTATAGGCGTCAAAGCACACGCCTTCTATTTTAGAAGTAAAAGCCACGTTGAACCATAGTCATACTCCTTAGCTCAACAAGCCTGAGATACTTCTCTGTCAACACCTCAGTTGGACCACGGCTATTCCAGTTCACTAGCCAAAGACCAATTATTGGATCGCTCTGACCCAATTAGGCAGTCAGTGCACAGCCAGACTTTAAAGCTTTAGATTTAAAAAAAACTAGATGACTTGGTTTGTGTTAAAGAACTATAAATACAACAAACAGACCATCCTAACTTAAAGCTTGTATTTCTTGAAAGTGGGTGTATTTGAAAGTGTATTTTGCGTTTTTTTTTGTCTGTGATTTGATTTAAGGTTAATAAAACATATGCTTGACATTAAACGTCTGTTACCGTGAACAGTAACAGAGATCACAGCTATGAAGACACTTTGCTAAATTTTACAACTAGAATAAATCCAGTACTTTTGCGTGGCAAGTGCAAGGGCACAGAAAAAGTATAATTTACACCGGTATAATAAACCCCATAGATTTGACAGAGCTTAATTTGTATTGACTCCATTTATTTAAAGAGTATATTGTCTTTCTAAGTGTCTGATTAAATCTACAGTATACTGCCAGCATCTTCAATCTGCAGGGTATTATCCGCAATGAACACCTGGTGCATGGCCTAAGGCTAATAAATCTTACATGTCTACAGATTGCTTTTCCAGACTTTAATAGGGCCTGAAAACTACCAATTTAAAGTATCTGTGTGTACTTCTACAGTGATAAACTTTTTTGATCCACTTCAAATGTTGATTAAAGTCCTAAGACAAGATCAATCAATCACTTTGATTTATATAGTGCTTTTAATACAGATTATAGCAACGCACTGAACATTATCAAATAAAAGAACAGAGTGATGGTAATGTATAATGACGAGATTAAACTTTATCAAATGCAGAGGTGGTCTCTGTAATCAAAATTACGATAATCACTAGAAATTAGGTGCCCCCAACTAAGCAAGCCAGAGGTGACAGCGGCAAGGAACCAAAATTCCAAAAACCATCCATGAGAGAATGGAGAAAAAAAAAAAGCCTTAGGAGAACCAGTCTTAGTTTCCAGTTCAATTTTAAGCACGTGTCAGATTGTGCAAAGGACTTACAGAATTACAAGAATGGGTATGGATCTTGGTTTAATGAAAGGTTTTGATCCAGTTCAAATGTTGACTACTGTATACATATCACACACACACTTAAATAAAACCTTCAAAGGTTGATGTAAAAAATAAATAAATCCACACTATTTATGGGCCTAACACAAAGCCCTGAGGCACCCCACCCATTTATCTTTCTTTCAATAATAAGAATTCTTTCAATGACACTGTGCAACTGTATAGCACTCATAGTTCAATTGCTAATGATTACATAAATTGAAGGGTTTACATGGTTATAATTAACACAAGAGACCAAGGACAGATACTTACATTCGATATTCTTCTTGAGCCGAGGGCAGACAGCAAACCAAACGATGATAGCGGTGACCAGGGCAAAGCCGATAGAAATTAGCAGCACTCCCCACCAGGGCAGCTTATCAAAGCCCATCACTGAAGTCCCGTCATTCACAGGAGGAAAGGAGGGTGTCGAGAAGGGTGTCGAGGGAAAGGAGGGGAAGAAAGGAAAGGTGCTTTTGAGACAACAGGCAGCATGTGCTACCATCTACCAACAGCATTATGGAATGAACAGGGACATTCTGGACTCTTGGTTGTTAGTAATGGTGTTGGAGTTAAACATTAACAAGACAAAAAGGGGATTTAGTTTATCCAATAGTTGCTTGCACTCTCTTTTCAAGGAAAATAAATGCATATTCTGAGAGTAAAACATAGACCAGCTGCTATCATTTATCATTTTCAGTTAGAAGACTGTTGTGAGGAACATTTAAAAAAAAAAAAAAAAAAAAAAAAAAAAAAAAAGCACTTGCTCTACTCGTTTAGGAGTCCATAGAAACGCAGGCTTAAACAACCACTGTAAGTAACCAAGTGTCAAATATCTTGGCTTACATTCAGAATGCAAGCACAAGACCTGTCATATTACATAATTCAGGTGAGATGTGAGTGTGAACAGCAGAAAAATGTTGCAGTGACAAGACAGCGCACAAGGCCGATGTACCATATGGTCAGCAAGTGCGGGTGCCTTAAAAGGCTATTGCAGCAAGATATCACCCCCACCTCTTTGGGAGGACGAGTGGGGGAAAAAAATGTGACCACTCCTGCAGAAAGGTCATATCTGAGCCAAGACTGCGGTGCTAGCGGTGGTGATGAAGAATGCGTACTGCATGCTCATGGAAGAGCGCTGGCTGAGCAAGTCAGCCATTTACGAATTCCCCACAGGGTCCAAACCACAGACAATGAAACGTGTCAACATAAGTCCACAAGACCAAAAAGGGTGTGGAAAAAAAAAAAGGTACTGAAAAATCATTAGGGCAAGACTTTGTCCAAATTAAACTGAAAAAAAAAAAAAAATTTATTGGAATAGGGCTGTAAAAAAACTAAAAGAGAGCTTGAGAGATAAGAGGACAGAGCAGTGGGGCATAAACTCTTGTGCCTTGCCACACGTACCGTACTACTGCAGGACGCTGCAGGGCATGCCGTGCTGCTGCGTGCTTTGGTTATGCAACTCTTTGAATAGAGCACTATGGTACG
>JAUMHQ010000065.1:4659879-4673065 GCA_032361165.1 Enteromius paludinosus | reverse complement strand
TGCCACGGTTAAAGTTAAAAATCTTCATTTGTGTTCTGCTGAGGAAACAAAGTCACCTACATCTTGGATGCCCTGGGTGTAAGCAAATAAACATCTAATTTTCATTTTTGGGTGAACTATCCCTTTAAGGAAAAATAAAATGGCTCCTATGTTCTGCAGGTCTTCTAAACACGTTAATAATATGTAACCGTCATTATTTTTCCTTTAAATGTGAGCCACACCAATTAGACTTCATAACAGTTACTGTTTCTGTGAAATATACTTGTATCACCTTGACGTTCCAAAGCAAATTTTTGGTACAGAAATGATGGCATTCCGTTTTCTGTTGCACCTGTTTTAACTTCAAAATTCATGCATTGAATGGACAATTGCATGGACTTGATCTTATGACTGTTTTACACTAAGGGAATATGCTTGTGACTCAGTGCTTGCAGAATAAAATTTGTAAAGAATGTAAGAGTAGAATGTGAGTTGTGTGCTAGAGAAAGCACCATTCAAGTGTAATTTGTCTTGTCTTGTTATTGGGTGTGAGATTTATTTTGGTGGCATGAATGTGTTTTTCATGCCTAATGTGAGAGTTGGCAACCCTATTACTTGTTGCAGGCATTACCTGATTTGTTAAAGATTTTATATCGTGTTCTGTGCATGTGGTTGGTATTTAAATGTTATAATTAGACTCCCCCAAATATTTCCCTTTACTCCAGTTGGACACAGAGTACAGAAAGAAGTGGGACGCACTAGTAATCAAACTGGACGTGGTGGACAGGGACGTCAACACAGGCACCGAGGTCGTTCACTGGGCAACACATTTTCCAGTAAGTCCTGAATCAAGCTGTCAGAAGTGTAATCTAGTACTAGTTGACTGAAGATT
This sequence comes from Enteromius paludinosus, assembly GCA_032361165.1. NCBI lineage: Eukaryota > Metazoa > Chordata > Actinopteri > Cypriniformes > Cyprinidae > Enteromius > Enteromius paludinosus. The sequence continues at coordinate 4,672,194 of JAUMHQ010000065.1, read as the reverse complement.
TAAAAGCCTTTAAGCTTAATCTTCTTTCTGTCTTGTTTCATCTGCCATGCTGGATTCATTTGATTAAAAAGATTCTTAAAAAGTATTTATTTATAGTATAAATGTATCTTAACAGCTGTTATTTTTTGCAGTGCTGTTTAATAGCCAGTGATGTTTTAGCCAGATAATTTGTTGACCTTTCCTGTGCAGTATCCCATGTACTCCAGAGACTATGTCTATGTGCGCCGGTATCAGGTTGACTTGGAGAAGAACTTAATGATCTTAGTGTCCAGGTAACGTTTCTTGCCATTTTACTGGTGTTATTTAGTGACATTTTGGACATAGTGTCCTTTATATTAAGGGAGCTTTTTTATCTCTGTTCAGAGCTGTCAGACACCCCAGTGTCCCAGAAACCCAAGAGTTTGTCCGAGTTCACTCTTACCAATCCAAGATGGTCATCCGCCCACACAGGTCATTTGATGAGGTGAGAATTGGGAATCTCTTGTGTGTCGGTCTGTCTGCGATTTGGTCTTAGTTTGCAGTCTTAATCTGGTTATCTTGTCTCAACAGAATGGCTTTGATTACCTGCTGACTTACAGCGATGATCCCCAGACGGTCTTCCCTCGCTATTGCGTCAGCTGGATGGTGTCTAGTGGTGAGCCGTCAGTCTTATGCACTCTCATTTTGTTTTTTAAAATCCTATTTGGACTGTAAAAACATTCGCTGATGTGTTTTTTGGGGCTTTTTGTCTGGCAATGGGAATTGAGAGAATTTACAGGACGTAAATGTAAAGGACATATTTAATTAATCAGAAGTGACAGTAAAGATGTTTATAATGTAACAAAAGTTTATTTATAAGATATAAATGTACATCAAAGAGTCAAAAATGTCAGTTTCCACAATTTTAAGCAGCACAAATGTTTGTAATGTGATAATTTAGGCTGCATGATAAATCACAATGACATCGTAATGGTAACATTAGGCATGAGCTGCAAAAGTCCTGGGCATCTTGTCAGTGAAACATGGTTTTGTGATCAGTGGTAAATCTCCATCTGAAGGCTCTTTCACGCGGTAACTTATAGGAAGCTGAATAAACAGAAAATGTAACCGCTTTCATTAATTCAACGTGATTAATAACGCAGAATTATGACAATATATGAGTTCTTATTATAATTTCCATTATGATAAAGTATATGATAATGCAATGCTAATCAACATAACCTTTATCACTTCTTAGAATACAATAATTTTATTTATTTATTTTTCCATTTAAGAAGCTCACAGAAGGATTTGTTTCAAACACTCAATTGAAATATGGTATTTTCACGTGGATTAAGATGTAGCCTCATTTACTACACAGAGCCATAGTTCATTGAGAAGCCATGCAAACGACTTTCATCAGAGCAATGTCTTAATATCAGATTAAGAGGCATCATACAAAATGCATGTTATTGGTTATTTATTGGCCTGAAGAAGCTATTTGATATGTCTACATATAGCCCACAAAATAAAGTAAAAATGATTTATAAAAATGACCATGTTCAAAAGTTTACATTCCCTTGAATACTGTGTTCTTATCTGAATGATCTACAGCTGTTTTTTTTCTCTGTGATAGTTGTTCATGAGTCTCTTGTTTGTCCTGAACAGTTAAACTGCCTGCTGTTCTTCAGAAAAATCCTTTATGTCCCACAAATTGTTTTGGAGCATTTTTGTGTATTTGAACTCTCTCCAACAATGACTGTGATTTTGACAACTACTGTGTGACACCGATTACAACTGAGGGACTCGTATGCAACTATTACAGAAGGTTCAACAACTAATGCTCCAAAACGAAAAACCACAGTATCACAGTTGGGAACTTTTTTTTTTCTCAGAGAAATTGGCTGTAGTCATGCCAGTCGTCCTTGAAATCTGCCCTTTCTGCAGCTGCTGTTTCTTGACACCTGTTCACTCTGATTTCACTTCCTCTCTTCCCCACAGGCATGCCAGACTTCCTGGAGAAGCTTCACACTGCAGCTCTCAGAGCTAAGAACATGGATGTCGATGTCCACGACTATGTCAGCATCGTAAAACCTACCCAATCCACCCAAGAACGACTAGCTGACAAAGCTCACACCGGAGGGCCGAGTCAGATCTACGCCTGAGCGTCTGGCCACAGTGATAAATATACTACAGTAAAATGACCAAGTACAGAGCATTATTTGCTAAGAGGGTCATTAATGGAAGCCACAAAAAATCTGAACTATCTATTCCCAAAATAATCTATGCCATTGACCAGTCATGCACTAGCTGTCACACTGGGTGTGCTCATCCTCGGTTTGGTATGCTGTTAGTTTGCTTCCTCTTTTTGTAGGGTACATCTGCTGAGGTGAGCCAACATAATGCCATTTATTAATTGTAGATACTCCTGCCAAAGCAGTTTTCTCTCCGCATTTACATCACGATCATCAGAATCGGCAGTAATGCTGCAAAAACAACAGGAAGACCTGTAAAGGCCTCACCAGCTTGCACAACAGGAAGCCGCTTGATGCAAAACCACTTCTTTTTGTCACTTTTTCGTGTTTTTTTTTTTGTTTTTTTTGTTTTTTTCAGTTTATGCTGTGATGAACTGCTCTCAGCAGAACCAGATCGACTCCCCATCGTCCTCATTTACCGCGTGAATGTTCACTGCCAGTAAAACACAAACAGCCTTCATAGGATCACCAAAACTGTGTCTTATGCCAACCGCAGCATCCTCACGATCAGGCGCGACTTCCTCCTGCGCTCTGGAGGGCTGTTTGAAGTCTAAAATATCTTTTCTACTCTGAACTTCAACAAATGAGGACACTGTGATTTGATGTTGTAATGAAATTGGAAGGACAGTGCATAAGTTGGCATACAAACGCACTACAGGATGGATTTTTGCGCAAGTGCAAAAAATTTGGTGGTGTTTTTTGTGTTTGGGAATTCACTGTGATGGGATTGTCTGTGTTATACATGTTTATACTCAAAAAAAGAAAAAAAAATATTGGTACAGTCAGATATGGCTTGTTGATGGCAGATTACGCTGACTTTATACAGTTTGCAGACATAAATCAAAATTCTTGTCCTGTTTGGTCTCCATCTCATTGTGTCATAACTCCAGTAAAGTTAAAGATACAGTAACACGTCATAGGGAAAAAAAAGTATGTAATTCATACAGTACAGTACATGCATGTTGACGTTTCTTGTTTATGGTCTCTACAGAGAAACATTTAAAATGAAAATAGATCTTTCAAATCCCAAGGTCAGATTTTATGTGGTGGTTCACATCTATACTCGATTATGACATGCAGATGTCCTCCGTTTGATTGAAGTTAGCACTTGATAATGGCATGACATTTTTGTTACATGATTGGTAACTAAACAGACATAATTTGAAATTCTGTTGCACTTGAAACGTGAATGGTCCCAAAGACGCACTGTTGAGGTAGTTGATTATTACATCCATATAATCAACCATGTTGGTTTCTGTTTTGAATATCTGCTCTTTATAGAAGGTGTAAAGTAAACATCCTGAGTCCTGTTTACTTTTGTTCCAAATGAAATTAATTTCCCATTTTTTGTTACTTATTTGTCCTTGTCGCTTTCATTTTTATTCAGAGTACTTGTCACACCATTTTGTTAAGGTTCACAAAAAATGTGGCCTAAATATATTAGTGTATGTTTAACCCCTAGATAGCACTGAACTGCATCACTGTTCTCTGTTTTTTTTTGTTAAAGAAGAAATATTAAGGCTATGGATTTCTATTATTTTGTTTCATGTTTAAAAACATTGGTTAGAGTGGTCAGTCAAAGCGTATTTCGAAAAAGTCCTGTTATTAAGGAATATTTCTGGTTTATAAAGATTATTCTCTACTGACTACCACAGGAAGTTTTGATTTGGCCCTTAGTTTGGGGGGAAATACAGGTTTGTTTTTGTTATCTGAAGGGCGGGTTAAAATGGTGTAATCTGCTAGTAGAGCATAACTATAATCATTTTGCTCCTTAATGCATATAAATATCCCAGTTTCCTGTCCAGTTCCATTTTCCAAAAATAGTGTTAATTTATTCCCAGTTTATTTAAATTACGGTCCTCCCATCCTTAATATGGTTGTTAAGCATTTCATCTAAACATCACTTCGAAATCTCAGATATTCACTTGTTTACTAAATAAGTGCATCTTGTTTTTGTTTGACAATACTCTGCTCATGGTTTGAGTCAAAGCATCATGATAAACCCAACCGCTGTTTAATACGCTTAATAGAATTGTCACTTTTTTCTAATATCTAAACTAGAAGTGTTCTGCTGTAATCTCAAGTGAAATAGTGTATGTATGAATGATGGAGGCGCCAGAAGCATGAGAGTTTGTTTTTTTGCTGTAATGTGAAAATTAACCACCTAATTCATAAATAGGTGACAATAAAATAATTTAAATTAATTTCGGAGTCTTGTTTCATTTTTGTTAATGTAGGCAGAGTATGGAAGACTGTGACCTTCAAAAACATGTCAGCAAATCTGATTTTTTATTTTTTTTATAGCTTCTAATTATCATATGCAGCCACTTCTGGGAACAACAGAATAAATAAGTCCAATAAAATGTTATAGATTGCATTTATGTAATAGTCTACATATGCATTATTTATGGTGTTTGCTAAGTATTATGAATGAATGACGAACTTATATAGCGCTTTACTGTGTATTGCCATACACCCAAAGCGCTTTACAATCATGTGGGGGGGTCTGTCCTCAACCTCCACCAGTGTGCAGCATTCACTTGGATGATGCAACGGCTGCCGCAGGACAACGGAGCCAATGCGCTCACCACACACCAGCTACAGGTGGAGAGGAGAGAGAGATACAGCCAATCAATGGATGGGGATTATTGGGAGGCCAGTGGGAATTTGGCCAGGACACCGGGGTTACACTCCTACTCTTTACGATGAGTGTCATGGGATTTTTAATGACCACAGAGAGTCAGGACCTCGGTTTACCGTCTCATCCGAAAGACGGTATTATTAGTATTATCATTGCTCACATTGAAGGTTGGTGATCTAAATAAGCTGCTAACGCAAATTACAGCAAAGCCTTTGTTATACCCTAGCATCATGTCAGCATCCAAACCCTACTGACCAAACATCTATTTTAATAGTTAATGTATAAGTTCTGTATGTTACTTGTTGTTCTTGTTTAATATGTACTTCACATCCACACCAGTGACTTATATAGTGTTTATATTTATATAGTGACCGAATACATAATGGTAGACATGATTGCACTTCAATTACAGTGCATTCTCATTGGCTGGACATCTGTGGCATTGATTAAAATTATAGCTAGAGATCCATTCATCCAATTTATGGTTGCTATGCATCTTTTTCAGACTGTTTAGTGAATCAGTTAAAGTGTTAAAAATCTACATAAGGTGCTATAAATAATTATGAAATGTGAACTGGTCTTGTGAAGAGGTTGAATCTCCAAAGATTCAATAAATAAAAACACTTGTGTGCAGGCAAACAGATGTCCATTACTTCAAAAATGGCAGGAGATGAGTAGCGCAACCCAACATGACCTCCAACGGTAAAATGGAGTGGTTCATTCATCTAGAGACTGACTGTAAGTGCAGCTCTGCAGTGAGCTCCACCCATCATCATGACCTCCCGACTGCATCTAAGATTGCATTTTCTCAAGCAAGGCTTATAAAGCCTTTTTGTCTTACAGTCAGATATTTATGTTTCAGTGAAAACAGGCTTTTTTTATGTCTGTGCCAATTCCAATTGTGATCACAAACTAACCCTTTGTGTATTGAGCACTACTCTGAATGTTTGATGGTGGGTACATGTCTCTGTTTATGATGGTTACAGCTTTCAATAGAGTCAACAGGATATATGAACAAATTGAAAGGATGTGAAGAAAGAAATATGTGAGGCCATGGCATCAGCTTTGCTGAGGAAGTGATGCTTGGCAACAGAACTAACACTGTTTTGACCACAGTTTCACTATTTCCATTTCTTGTTGCACGCATGTTTCTAGCCATAATGATAATGTCAGACACAACAAACAAAACAACAATGCATTTTATTCTCTTTAAAATTTTCCTTTTTGGAACAAGAGATGTATACTTCAACAGATTGTTGCGCAAGGTTTGATTTTCTTGATTGAAGATCCAAGAGGAAAAAAAGCAGTAAGAAGAAAAATCTGGTAGAGAGTGCACACAAGTCTCCAAAGTGCTTGGCACAACCATGGACAGAAAGGGAACTGCATGGTTAGATCAAGCACAATGGTGTCCTGGGCAATGTCGTAATTTCAGCAGAAACTTTTTGCAGATCAGTCACAAAAGTCAGGACAAAAAGGTCCATGTACATTAAAATCCTGTTTAAAATCAAGCAGAATACAATGAGGGTTGTCTGGGAAAAGGTCAAGGCTCCAAGTCTACGTAAGGTGGAATAACAATATCAGAGATAAATAGATGAAGGTAATTAAAAATAAACATCAAAAGATCAAGTTGTCATCTAGAGTCTTCTTCAGCCATCCTTAGGTGTTGTCTCTATTTTCAAAAAGACTGTATTCAGATTTCTAAAATCTGGAAGTAACTGGAAATCGAGAAGAGCATTATCTAGAGGTTGTTGCAGGTGATTACCGAGAGCGACACAATGGGAAAAAAGGTGTTCGCAATAGACTGCGACTAAGGATGTCTGCAAAATTAAGAAAAAGATTAGTCATAGGTCACGTTTTCACTGCAGAGATTCGCAGGCACCGCCCTTCCTGCGCAAAAACTGCGTCAAACCCCACCCTCTCCGAAAATCGTACACCTCCCCAGTACCTTTGCCTGATGACCAGTCGACAAAACTGTCAATTTTCTACAATTTGAGTAGAATAATGAAATGGAACTAAAGAGAACTCCAAAGTGGAGGTTGACAAATGAGAGTGGTTTGGTAATCAAATGAGTTTGCTGTCATTCAATTGTTCAGAGGTTTTTAAAAAATCTATAGAAATAGAGTTTGTCGAACCAATGGTTGTCTTGTTAAGGGACATCAATAGCTCCCTAGCTTCTTGACTTGCTTAAATAGACTGTTCAGTGGGGGGCAATATCCCGCAAGACCCCGGTCAATGTCGCCTATCCCACAACATCTGGACCTTAGGGCCAATTCTTCATTTGTTACCGCAAAATCTCTTGTGTAACACTTCCCAAGGTATCCCAGAGTATCTCTTCCAAAAACCTGCCTAGATTCTCCCCTTCCATGGGTGGTAATCATATTACCCATACTTGCCCTGCCCCATGAGACATTTTAGTGGGAATGGGAAGGATGGGTGCACTAATCAACTCTAAAGGTCGGACAACTGAACCACTTAGCATGATGAAATGGGAGGAAACAAACATTACTGAAGATGATGTTGGAGAAGGTGGTAGAGAATGAAGGATGAAGATTAGAAAGAACAATTAATGAAATATAAAGAGACAATGGCATTGTCTTAGCTTATATTCTTCCCTCTTGAATCTATCCTTTTGAGCATCTTATCAATTTAAAGCAATTACTACATCTTACGCATTTCGTTCAGTAGTTGCGTATTTTGTCCCCGTCTTGCACAATACTCTTGGAAAATCTGCTACCTTGAAGGAGACTTGTCCAAACGGCACAAAAAAGAAATTTCTAGAGTGCACTGTTCTCTGGGGAGAAAAGAAGAACGGTTAAGACATTCAACAACTTACGCATTTAGGACTTTTACCTTAATCTTGAAGAGGACATCTACAAGAGGTCTTGTAGAGGACCTTCCGACAGCTTCCAACTAGGATGGATGTCCTCAAGGCAAATCTTTAAGCCGAGACCGATGCCTCTCACCTCTTTGGCGACTAAGATCTTCTGAGAGAGCTGATGTTCTTAGCTGGGCATCTGGACTGGACCTGTTAGCCGAACTGAAGGCAAACTGTCCAGGATGTCTCTCATCCAACACCCCCATACTCCGCCTCTCCCTCCGCCCCGCGGGGGGGTCGCACGATATCACCCAGGATAGGTGGTTTGCTGAAGAGAAGTTGGGTGGTGTGGGCCAGGGTACGTGTCATTGGGAGGGGATAGAGGGTCCAGCTCCGCAATTCATAAATATTAATACAGAGTCCTCCCTCTTGAGGAGGGGGTAAATTCTTTAATTTTGTTAGAGGGGGAAGCGCTTTATTCACTTAATGGCTTTTATTAGTGCCCGGACTTCAACTCTTTCATTAGCTAAAGTGCTGCTATAATTTACAGGGAAAAGTGCAGCAGGGAAAGATGGGTGGGGGAAGGGCGGAGCTTGATGGGTGAGTACTGGCTCCTCTGCCATAGGCATACGTCCCTACCATCTTAAAAAATAGACTCAGATCAATGCCTGAATCTGCCTCCATTTCTTCCCCATGAACTCAATAACCCCACCAGAAGAAACGGCTTTACGTTTTTGCTGATGCTGCGCTTTGAATTCTCATTGATAACTTTCTGCATCTTTTAATTATGCTTTCTTTGAATTTTTTTTTTACTGTATTGTCCACATTAGTTATTGTTTTGTGAACAAACAAAAGCACCCAGCACATGACCTTTTTCGAGATGTTTTTGAAAAGGTATTTTTCCTGTGTAATTTCAACTGATTTATTTGAGAAATGGTTTGGCACTGCCGCAGCTGCTTAAAGTGGACTGCCCAATATCTAAAAAGAAACTGCAGTGTGAAACAGATGCAAAAAGTCTTCTTCTGAAGATTTAATTTTACATTTAAAGAGGTCTTTTGTCACATGATTCATTGTTGGTCAACTGCGCAACACAGCTTGAAATACATTTTGAGAAAATTTCAACTCATTTCAAAATATCTAGGATTTCCATGACTGCATTAAATGCATTTTCCCAAGACACTTTCACTAGAAATGCTTATTTTTTTCCTTACATCAACCCAAATGCAAAGGCTTTTTGGCTGATTAACCTTTGGGCCAGCTTGCACCCATTGCACATTCATATTGTCAAATGTCCCTAGTGAGTGGGACAATTTAAGGGCTTCTGACCGGGTGTGTATGATTCCTTGTCCAATTCATCCGCTAAGTGGCCTGGTTATCCTGAGTGATTGATTGTCACAGAGGGGGAGGGTAAAATATCCAGCCACTAGACTACTAGATTAAACCACATGAAGTGCTAGTTACCGACTGACTAGATATTTTAGTTAATTTTGTTCATCAAGAATTCAAGAAAAAGACAAATGTTTTGTGTAAAGAATCAGTGTCATATATAGACATCCATGGATTTGTATATTAGATTTTTATTGAAGTTTATTTCGTTTTGCAGCCTACAGATGCACTTAATCTAGAACTGCTTTCAAACCATTGTGATGCTGATCCAAGCACAAGTAGACATATTTAATATGTCAAATGAATCTTTGATGTACAACCATACTTTGTCAGAGCCCAAAAATAAAAACAACAATGGTGCCATGGGAACCTTCGGGCATTTAGAAATGTCTTATTGCTTCTCATGTGTAATGATCATGCAAACATCAGAGTTCTTTTATTTCTTGACCAGCTGGATTACATCCTCATCTTCTAGCACATGGTCTTTGCCGACTTTCTGCGGGTTATGCTTCACTGACGCCCCCCACACCAATGCACTGCAGAGAGAAGAGAGAGAGAGAGATGACGCTAGGCACGTTTCCACACAGGAGTGTTGTACTAAAGATTTTACACACATGACTTAAAATCTCTCTTTACTGGCAAAGTATATCTTTAAAAATCTGTACCAAATTTATTGAGACATGATATAAAGACTTTTATAGTTTGATTCAAGTAACTAGAAATGAAATGTATTTATAAAGACTACTTCCTTTCGTACCGCAGTATAAGTACCAGACAAAATACTGTTGCTTAGAATATAACTAAATGGAAAATATATGGTAATTAATTAAACCATACATTAGGGAATCACCATTAAACGGAGAGAGATGGAGGAGAGTTGTACAATAACCACAGCATTTTGGCAGAAACTAGTTACCTTAATGACTTTTTTAAAAAGCATCTTAAATGTGACGGTGCCTATTGAATGTCTGTCCTTCAGAAGTGAAAACTATTCAAAATGATTGATCATAACATAAAATTAATCTAAAAAAAATAGGGCTGCACGATAATCATCATGCGATGTGTAATGCGCATCCTGTCAGTAAAGTCGGTTCTGTAATCATGGAAAATTCCATCATGTGCGTGATTTCACATTGAGCCGCATTTACAACATTCCCCATTCAAAATATGAATAGTATAAAACCATATGAATGCTACTAAAACAACAGTGTTTTTAATAGAGATTATAATTTAAAGAACAAATCTAAAAGAAATATCCAATATAAATGTAGCAAAAAAAGAGAGACACAATATCAAGGCTATTTTTTAAACAGAAAATGATGGCCTCACTTGCTAAATCTAGGAACAAAGCCTTCTAAAAAGAAGGTAATATTACACTGTAACCTTGGAAGTGAGTTCATGTGAGAAAAAGATAACTAGTGCTGCAATTGCATCAGAGCCTTTCGCTATCAGGAATATAAATCAGATCTTATTCTCTGGATCTCAACACAAATGAACAATGACGTACGGCATAAAAGGAAATCCATAATCACTTTACATTCCAGCTGACTTATTATGGCTTTGATGCAGCCTTTACGAAGTGAAAACAAAATCAATGGCATTACCTGTTTCACTCCATAAGTGGAAAATAACCATTTAAAAATACTCCATGAAAGTTTGAAATCACTTACTATTTGAATTCTTTGATGAGGTTTTTGTGAATCTTTAAACAGAAGTCCTCAACAGCCGTCTTCCCATCTGGAAGTACTACAGGTGAGGTGTAATCAGGAAGCTGTCCTTTCGGCTTTGTGTAGCTGTAAGTCATTAGACGTCGAGTTATTATACATTCTGCTGTGGCTTTCAGATACATAGTACATACTGTAAACTTGCACTGAACAATAGACAGCAGAACATGATGATATATTACGGTACATTACGTTTCTGGAGATATTTTTAATGAAGTGACATTCAAGTGCAAATCATTTTTTATTACTACATTCTTAAAAGCTCTTCATGAATGTATGCAACTAGCTGCCTACAGAGATAAGTTCATTAGCCAAATTCTATGCATGCCATCCCAGAATGCATTGCAGGAACATGCACTTACATGCGCACTAGGTGCAGGTAGTCCCAGATCTTTTCCAACAGGTCGTCAAAGTTCCAGCGGTGGTGAGCTGAGATTGGCACAGTGTGAGGGATTTTGTAGATAATGTCCAGCTCCTCGATGGAGATCTGGTCGATTTTGTTGAGTACGTAGATGCAGGGGATGTAAACGCTGGAGAGGAGAGGAAGAACCATGTGAATCATCTCTTCTAATTAGGAATGACCGAGTGTGGAGGAAGGGAAGATGTCTTACCGGTTTCCCTCCACCACATCAATGAGGTCGTCAGCCGTGGCGTCGCTTCGTAGGGTTATATCTGCGTTGTGGATCTTATACTCGGAAAGGATGCTTTTCACAGTCTCACCGTCCAGCTCACTTTGGGCACACTAAAACAAAAGCATGATGACAGCTGAAAACATGACTGATCAGTTTGATGACACTACATGAAAATTAACAATCTACTGCAAGCCTATAAGATGTAAAGGAAATGGTTCATAATGAAGAAATTGATGGTGTGTATTCATTACTTGGCAGTCAATGGGACACAATCACAAGCCTCCTGGTTTTCATCTAAAATATCTTAACTTGTGTTCCAAAAAGCTTGTACAGGTTTGGAAGATATGGGGGTATAGTGATTAATGATCGAATTTAAATTTGGCGCCAAGTAACCCTTTAACAGTGCTTTTTATAAATATATGCAATAGAGCGTAATAGCACTAAGAAGTCTTACAGTTGCAGTGAAGTTGATTCCGCCCTTGTCTTTCTTCTTAAAGCCAATATTTGGAGGTTGCTTGTTCAGCCGGATGCCAAAACCTTCCAACTCATGTTCAATGAGTTTCTTATGTCCGAGAGGCTTCAGAACATCCAAGACGATCAGGATGAGATTGCAAGTGCGAGCAACTGTTGGAAGGAGGCGAGGTCAGGGAGAGTGAATGTGACTGGCTTTTCACTACACAAGACAGTTATTGATGGACTGGAATGATTAAAGGGATAGTTCACCCAAAAATGAAAATTGGATGTTTATTTGCTTACCCCCAGGGCATCTGAGATGTAGGTGACTTGGTTTCCTCAGCAGAACACAAACAAAGATTTTTAACTTTAATCGTGGCAGTCTGGTAGTCATTTAATGGAAGTGGATGGGCACCAGACCTTTCAAAGTAAAAAAACATTCACAGACAAA
>JAUMHQ010000065.1:4611154-4627463 GCA_032361165.1 Enteromius paludinosus | reverse complement strand
GAAGGCTACACTTATGCATCCTTTCCTGTGTATGGGATATTTGTCGAACGAAGGACTCAGTCCTTCCGAGGATCCTCAAAATTGGAACAGTCCTTCGACGGATGTCGATGACGTAGCATCCTCGAAATTCTGGCTTCCGAGGATCCTTCAAAACACCCCATGTTCATTATCAGCTCGTCAGTGAACAACGGCTGTGTGTAGTATATACAGCTCAATGTGAAATCACGCACTTGATAACTTGATAACCGGCTTTATAACAAAACGCTTAAACATATCGGCCGATCTGGATCGGTGCATCCCTACTTTCAAGTACATTCAGAACATTAGACGCTAGTTAGTGCTCCAGTATAGTCGGTCTGCCGAAACTCATCCAGTGAGAAACGTTCCGCGGTGCAAAAATAAGTGCGATTAAAATGCGTTAAAATAATTTAACGCGTTGTTTTTGTGCAATTAATTAATCTAAATTAACGCGTTAAAGTCCCGGCCCTAATATATATATATATAATTATATAATTTCTTCTTAAATTAGAATTGAAGTATTCAATTATATATTTGAAAGTTTTTTCAATTTGATTCATTTACATTTACTCAATCATTTACTCAAAAATATTCATGTGGCATTTATCAAAAACTGTAATAAAGTTTTACATTAAATAAAATTCAGATAAATATGGTTAAATATTATTCCTGTGTTTGTTTAGATAAAAAACACAGCCATAATTGCTTGTAAAAAACAATTTTTATTGTATTTGTATTGTATTGTATGATTGTATTTTCTTTCAATCCCTCTTTTAAGTAATATATGACAATTATTTAAAAACGTTTGAATATCTGAAATTATGGAATGTTCGGTTTAAAATGATAACACTTCAGAATTTCCTATGGATAAATTACAGTAGCTGAACTTAATCTTTAAAACGAACATTATTAATAGATTTGGTTTAGTTTGAAGATTTTGGACTCATCGATATTCAGAATTTTTCTCTCAAGTCCATTAATGTCACAACTACACTTGGCGCATATAAATTGCTATATCAAAGAGTGCAGGTATTTTTGCAGTAGTAGCTCCATCACCCCCGGCCTCGTCTAATACAGTCACAGTAAGTCCTATGAGATACAGCACTCAGCCCGAATGATGGATGCAAGGCTGACTTTGGCAGAGCATGTGGATTAATGAAAACCGCAATAAAAAACGGTCTAAACTGATCAGCGCAACACAAGGTCGATGGCTCTTCCGAAGCAGCCACACTCACTGCTGCTTCACCAGACCTGGACTCTGTTAAAACACAGCGCCGACACTGTAATCTATCAAACACGTGTCTGTATGGGGGGCTCGCTGCTTTTGCTCCTGTTTTCCCCTTGCATCGCCTTGACAAGGGCACGGACAAAAGGTTGTCTGCCTTTGTGCTCTTCGTCTGTCTAGTAAGCAGCAGCAGTTGGTTACTGGTTTCAGAAGAGCTCAATATAACTAATGGAGCATGGCTCAATATTTAATCTGTGTAATGTAGAGAATGGGAACATATATCTTGTCGCTAAGAAAAGAAATCGCTCAATCTCATTAGAGAATTAGGTAGAGAGGTTCAGCCCAATTACAAATTAATGCAATGGTTAATTTATGATATCAAAGTGGGTCCTAAGAGGCCACTTTGCTAAGTAAATCCTCAGTTGTTGGTTGCTTTCAGCTTTTAAGTTTCTGTCAAGGAGGACCCCGCATGCTTTCAGAGTTTGCATTTGTGTAATTGAACGCTGCCAGAAAAGGATGACAGCTGTTGTATTATTAAGTTAACTGCAGGGCTCTGAAACAAATGACATTTAACTGGAACAAAAACGAAAACAAAATTGATTTTAATTCTTTCTGAACAGAAACGTTTATTTGAAATTGCAATTAATTGGTTAATAACGTTATTGTATCGATCTCTTAATTAAAACTAAACAAGACATACATTTGAATTGTGTGTGCAAATGCCATGTTGACTCATATAGCCTGAAATGGACGCGAAACAGACGTCAGAAACAAGAGCCATTTCTGTTTCCATTTTGCGTAATATTTATTGACTTTGAAGTGCAAAAGACTAATAAATTCATAGGCTAGTTCCCACCAGGCACCGGACGTCCATATAACGTCAGAATAGCGTTGGACAGACGTAGCATTTTGGTTGAAAATGAAAATCGGGTTGACGTCAGGATTTGACGTCAATTTGACGTTGACTTAACGTTGGATTTTGGTTATAAAAATAGCCGGGAATCACAACAGTAACCTGCAGAGGCACATTACGCGTAAACATCCCAAAATTTTTTTTTTTTATAAAGTTATTAACAGGTATTTATTTTCTAGAAAACCGTTTTCAGAGTGAACCTAATGTTTTTTTGTTTTTTTAGGCCCTGGTTCATTGTAACCTGATTTAACTTAAACGTATGAAAAAAAAAATGATAAAACATAAAAGCCAATGTTTTATATGATATTAATTCAAGCCGTAAAATTGCTTGGTTTACATTTAACACATCTCTACTGTAACTTATCTCAGAGAAAAGTGGACCATTTTAAGTTTCTTCTGTAGCAGTTTAATGCAAAATTAAATTAAATTAAAAATTGTACTAAATATTAAGAAATTGTACAGCCTATTCCTTTACATTACACAGAATAGTAGTACAATACGTCATAATTGAAAATTATTTGTATAATGTTTTGTCTGAATTTATAATACCTTAATTATATATTAAATATATTAAATACCTAATACCTGAAATTAAATGAAATTAAATGTATTGCTGTTGATCCTATTCCTAACAATAAAACATTACAGAGAATAATGTTTATGTAAACCAAAGCAACAATTTTTATTTAATTTCTTTATTTTTTATTAATGTCTTCAAAGATTATTAATATAAAGATATTTGACAGTTATGTAAAATAACTTTTAAAATCTTTTGCCCTAAATTATAACACCTCATAATTTTCTTAGAGCTAAATTATAGCAAAAAAAATCTAATTATTATATAATATATATTACATATTATTATATTATATTAATAATATTATTTATATTATTATAAAGGAATTGTAGATCATACTTCTACTGAAACACTGTGAAGAACTGTAGTAACATGTTATGATAAATCACACTAGAAGGATTTTTTTGTGCACTAAATTCCTTCAAACAACAATTAGTTTAATATATTTTAAATATATAAAATGATTGATTTTTTTTACAATAATACTCAACACCTTAGAATTTTCTCTGAGCTAAACTATAAATATAGATGCTCCAGTAATGTAAACAATTAGATTGAGTTAAATGAAATATTCAATTAAATTTAAAGCCAGACAGACATCTCAGATCAACTTTATTTAAATGAACATCTTTTACTTTAATCTTATAATCTCTATACTGTAATCCAGCTCAGTGAAAACTCAAGGGTCAGTGCTGAAGGATGGAAACGTGACACTCGGCAGTCGTCTCAGGTAGAGTTAGTTGTCACAGAAAAAGGCAGTGAACATCCTCTAGTGCATCATCGCTATTACGTGCACTCATCACCTGACTCTGCCCTATACATGCACTGACGTTAGTGTTAGGCATCCCATAATACAGGTGATTTGAGGTTCAACTGAAGCTAACCATTTCATTGATAAACCGCTGATACAAATGAAGGTCATTGGTAAAAAAAATTAAAATGCCCTGGTCGGTCCCTTCAGAAAGAATTTCTCTGCTAAAGCATTTCCATGATTGATGTCCCTCAGAGACTTGTGGGCCCTAAATATTACAGAGAGCGCAACTGGCTCATGAATACATGCCGTTATAATTCAACAGTGTGAAAAGTAATAAAACTGCTCAGGCATTTATGGCTGCAGAGCCAAGGCTTTTAATGGCTGGGGGGGTTCGAGAGAGATTGGGATTTGCATGCATATTACAAAACAGTGATGTTGTTTCATGTGCACGCAGTACAATCACACCCATGTATGTTTCCATGTTCGGTCTCGCTTTTATGTTAAAATCTGACTGAATTTCAAAAACATCTGAACAGCCTAAGCGTGCAATTGTTTTGTACACAGAGCAGAAGCATTATGGTTTTAAAAGGGATAGTACACCTCAAAACAAACTTCTGTCATAACTGATGTTGTTTCAAATCCATATCCATCTCATTCAAGATATACGTTTTATCTGTGTGTGCGTTTCCTAGGAACTGAACTAATGGGCTTGCTGTGGCAGGCAATTACTTTTTGAGGAGACTTTTGTGGAGTTTGGCACAGGCTGGCTCTGTAAATCATTATCTAAATTCATTGTGCAGAAAAGAGCAGCTTGAACATTCTATCAAAAATCTTCTTTTCTGTTTTACAGGAAAATTACAAAAATGGGGACAGAACATGATTATTTTGTAGTTAAATGAATGAAGGTGATTTTTTTTTAGTCCCACTTCATATTAAATTACTATGTACTTCCTTTAAATAAATCATTTGATACCATTCACTAATTGTGTACATGTTTTTACATTGTACTTATATTATAAAAAATCCTACATGTAACTGTGTCAGTAATTAACTTGTATACTTACAGTTATAATTGCATTGTTGACCCGTCCCTTACAACTTAACCCACCCTTAAACCTACCCATAACACCTACGCTTATCCCACCTTAGTGGCAGCAAAAGTGTATGCAATACAATATGACCACAAAATATACTTATTTTGATGTAAGTACATAGTAGTTAAGTCCAGGAGAGCAAATCACAATTTTAAAATTGAAAATTTCTGACCACTGAAAGAATGATTATGACAGAAAGAGCCAGAATTGGCATGAATTCACTTCTTCAGCTCTTAAGAGTGATAGAAAAACTCCACAGAAATTAAAATTCTGTCATTACTTACTTTTTCAACACTGTGGTACAAAGGCCTGTCTAGCAAAAAGAAAGGGTCCACTTTCTATAGCCTCCTTCTTTTTCATCAGTGCAACAAAGGTCATCGGCCACCAGAACGTTTTATATCTAAGGTAGATTGTCTGGTTTTGTTGCCATCAAATTGCACGGCTTCTCGTTCCTCTGCTATGGCAGCATCACCTAATTGTCTTCACCTCAATGGCCAAAGAGAGGAAATCTCAACATGGCTCTTTGACATCTCAGTTGGATGGCTGTTCTTGGCAAGGCTGAGTATCTAAATTCAAAGTTTCTTCCATCCCCGTTGAAGGTCAACTTTTTTTTTTGTCTTCGTGCTTTTCCTGCCAGTGCATCAAAAACCCTGGAGCCATCCCAGATCACAATACAGAAACCACATGATTGAGCAATTTCCCAAGTCAAGTTTAAGAATGATTCATAATTCATGCAGCCTCCTGCAGCTTTAGTCATTACGGCAAATGACTCACTATCGCTATGATTTTATCACAACGTTTTACAGAAATAATTTGCTTTAGATATCTTGAAGAATACTGATGCTGGTCTTTTCCAATTAAAGTAAATGGGGCTGGATGATGTGAAAAGAGACAATAAAGCACCACAAAAGTAGTCTATGTGACTTCTTTCAAGTGTCAAACCTTGTGCAATCTGTCTTGAAGCACAATTTTCCATTTCTGCATATATACACATACAACTGTTCTGGAGTACTGGTTTTGGAGTTCATGGAAAGAAGCAGCGTGAACATTCTTCAATATATCATTTTTATTTACACAAAAAAAAATTATTTAGGTTTGGAAGTGTATTTAGGTGTTAAATTGAATACAAAATACTGCTTTCTGGTCACAAACTGAAACCCTGTAGGTGACTAGAAAAAAACCTAATCTTATTTCCCCTTCACTCTGACCATACACACTATTAACTAATAACACTGTGTCTGTTCTGCCAAAAGCACAACGATCTTGTTGGCACTATGTACTTACTGGCAGTACAAGCTTATTGGCGCTCCTTGGCCTTATCTAAGTACCTGATTTATATAGTTTGCTATTAACGCAAGTATTCGTCAAATGCAGAATATCCACTTTAGTGCGATAGCTTCAGCCAAGAAAATACATTTTCTCATAAGCTGGTCCCTTGATTTTGCCTACAGCTGTCCAAAACAATGCCTTTATCCTTTGTCATGGTGCAAAAATCTGATTTTCTGATATATCACTGGCCAACACAGTACACTGGGCCATGAAAGAGTGTATTTGTTAAATTACATAGGTGTGTAAAGTATGCAAACATGCATATATAATTATTTTTAAGAATAAAAAGTATTGTTTTAAAAAAAAAAATATATATATATATATATATATACACAATTAGGCTTTTACGGCCATGAAATTCAAAACCAAAACAACAAAACTTGATTGCTGAGATGCATGCAAATCAATGTGAAATTGACATGTTAAATCCCTTGAACTAATCTTTCCATCCCACAAGAAATTAAGTGATATTTCCCTAATGGACAAGCCACACATGGTTTCACTTCATAATAAGCCTGTCCGATTCAACGTGATTGAGGTGTCTGTTTGCAAGTTTAATAAAAAAAATAATAATAAATTAATAAATAATATCCACAGGGTTCCCACACTTTTTGACAAATGGATTAGACTTTGTAAAATAGTTTTACACATAATGCACATAAAAAATAAATAAAAAAAATATCTTATATTACTGTTCCATTTTATTACTTCGCTTTTTTTATTAGTTCATTTGCTTACTAATTTAATAAGGCCTGCAAATCACAGTTCGGTGAAATGTGCTGGTTTCCCATGACCACGGAAACCCTGAAAAAATGTATGAAAAAGAATAAAGTGGAATAAATCAAATAAATCTTTGATGCTACATTTCTCTTGCTGCAGAGTATTTTAAGTAACATCATGAAGACAGGATTTCATCCTCGCCAACACCAGCTAAAAGTCTTAATCTTTTTTGTTAATGCATAACTTAACGCAAAGAAATGCATTACAATGGAGATATGGCTGCTGAAATTCACCAGTAATACAGTAATACAACTATTTACCGATGCAAGGTCAAGAGACTGAGTGCTTTCCAAATACTAAAACCATCAAGTGAAGTTCTTTCTCTCAACAAATATGGGCAAAAACTGCCTTAAGTGCAGACTTGGAAACTTACTAATACTAATATGGAGACATGTTACAGAAAGCCCTTCATACTTAATCTATAAACCACATTTCTGTTCAGTTGAGAAAGCACAAGTCCAAGTCCATAGTCAACATGGTTAATAGACTACGAATCTCAGGTAATGATTTAATGAAGATTAATAAGTACTTTATGAGGAAAAATGTCAATTCAACCTGGCCTTATCTATCCAACTTCGGCTAATAAACTGTGAAAGGCCGCTGTTAAACGAGTCACTGACAGGATTTCATGGCATGATTTGATTAAGCCGGCGAGAAACGGAGAGGATGCAGTGCTATTGAAGATAATCCGATTGTAATTCTATGGTAATGGGTATCATCTCAAACCCAATGTGTTAAGAGTTAGTCTGGAGGAAAGAATGTGTTAAAAACGACAGAAGCCACAAAGCACCAACATTTACATGACAGTGAAAACAGCTTTTACTTATTATTAAAAGAGTTACCTGGATTTCCCTGGCATGATATATGATAATCAACCCAAGAAGAATGATTGTAGAAAGGCTTATCAGGCATTTTAGGGCTAAAGAATACAGTGACTCCTGAAAGAAATAAAAAAAAGGGAGAAGGACAATTCAACTCATTTGTATTAGTAGGTTTAAACATACACTACAATTGCATATTGATTTAACTCATAAAAATATTACTGTTTTTTTAATGATTCCCCGACTTACCGAAACATAAGCACATTACACAATTGAACTAAAATTTGACTTTAACCTTCCATGTGGCCACAACCTAACCCTTCATTTTCAACATCCTGTATTCACAAAACAATAACGTGTCGTTTTTAAAACGCACTATGATTGATTTTCCTGTTGTTCCTCTTACAGGGGAGACACGTGTGGGGATGCGTTCCTCGTATTGCCCTATTAAAGTCTGATTCTGATGCTGACAATTAGCTTTTTTACTCACAGATCAAGCATCTAACATAATTTAACAATAAATCGAGAAAATATGAATGCTGTCATTTGGATCCCCAGTGGCAAATTGAATTGCAGTAATGCATATCCTCTTTGGGACTTTTATAGATAGAGGCATCAATTATATTACTGTAATTATTTAATTATTTTAGAGCTTATATAGTAGAATAAATGCATTTTTACACAAAATATTTTTCCAGTAATGTTCCACAGAAGAACGCACAATTGACAATAAAAGTAATGACAGGCTCGAATTATTCCAGCAAAAGTTAAGTAATAATTATTAACTTAATTAGAGTTTCTAAGAGTTTTAATTTGATTCATAAATAACGGTTAGTTCCGGTAATTAGATTGGTCGAGCTTCCCAATGGTGCTGCTAACATTAGGAAGTTTGACTGTTTGCCTCGTTCCAGTGTTTTCTTTCACGAAAATCAGCAGAATTTTTTGAATGCATTAATATTAATTGTGCGTTTATTGAGCTGTTTAAAATGCGGCCAAATCACAGCACAAGGAACAGCACTCCTGTTTGAGTGATACTGCTTGAATGTGTCGCTCATGAAAGAAGGCGAATTTTACACTTCTAAAATATTTTTTTGGGGACGATTCCACAGGGAAAACCGACGAAGCAAAGCGTCTTCCAGTAAACGTGACCTTGTCACAGCTCTTCATTCATGCATCCATCCATCTGCACCGCGCACTTTCCAAACTTGTAGTTTTTCCCCCTCGCTCTCTCTCGCTCGCCAGCAGGCGGACCGGACTTAATGAATTCTGACCTAGATGGGGGGGACCTGCAGGATTTGGGGACTATTAAGTTACGCACCTTTCCGTAAGCTCCCCACGAGAGTTCAGTTTCAATGACCATCACCACGATGCCAAACATCCCAAAGATGAGCGCGTAGTCGCTCAGACGCTTTCTTTTCTCAAACAGGGCCCTCCTGTGCCCGAGCTTCTGTCCGATGTTCTGGTTCTTCTTTTTGCCCGATTTGCCGCCGCTGTGGCTACATCCACCCCCTCCGCCTCCGCCGCCGCCGCCTCCCCCGTCCCCCGCCGAGTAAGGCATGAGGGTGGTGGAGTTGTTCTCCGGTTTTGAAGCGAGCGCGTCGGACGCGTCCGCCGCAGAGACTGGCTGCAGCGGCTGGGACTCTGAATCAAACTCGTGCAGGTTTCTGCGGGACGAGCTCAAGTTGCTGAGCGGCCGCATCACGCCGCCGTTGTATCTGCAGCTGCTCATGGCTATTTGGGTGTAAGAGTTACTCTCTCTGTGGCTGCTGGCCGGACTGCCCCGAATTTGCTGCCGGTTGTGATCGCGATGAGGATGATGATGGTGATGATGATGGTGTCTGGATGAACTACCATGACTAGAGGGCGTGAACTCGCTGTACTGAGCGCCTTGCCTGGTTGAAGATGAGACGGACGGTGTCCTTAAAGTTCCCAGCGGCGTCCCGTGCAAAGGCTGGCTTTTTCTGGCATCCTCGCAGGTGGAGGAGTTGTTGCAGGTGCAGTGCCTGATGGAGCGCTCTTCCTCCCGTCCGCAGTAGTGCTGCTTATAGTGCTGCTGCTGCTGCTCTGGATAGAAATCGTTCTGCAACTGCAATGGGGTTTCCATCTCAGAGCTGCCGTTTAAAGCAGAGCCCCGTGCATGCACCCTACCGAGGGGGCGTTGTGATGAGTAACGGAGGATAAAAGCTGGCGCGAGGTTGGACCCACCTCGGCTTCTGTAGAAGTGCGAGCGCGCTTCCGATTGGCCGAGCGACCCAAAACAACTGGGCTGACGTCACGCGGGGAAGGTGGCAACATGCGGTTCAAATGTACAGGCATCCACAACTCAGTGCTCTTGACTGTTTACTCTCAATATTATAGGTCTTTGACTTATTAGGTGTAATAAATTTGAATGCGTGTTTCAAAACGAATTCAAAATTTTTTTTTATTTAATTTAATGTGTATATAAATTGTAAAGAATTGTGAAAGGGTTTTGTTTAAAAATAAACATTATCAAAATGTCAAGCAATATTTTTTCTTTTAAATAATAGTAATAATAAAAAAAAATAACCGAGCTGATAAATTCTGGTCTTCACTATTGTGTTTCTATTTCTTTACTTATATGGTCATGTGTTATATTCAATTTACGAACAATTATGTTACTGAAACTATGGATATGTTTTTGTTTTCTTTTGATGAAAGTCATTAACAAATTGAAAGAAAAACGAAATCTCTCTCGTTGCTATTTGCGTAAAAAATTGCACTCTTTCTGGAGTGTATCTGTAGGCATGCCAATTTTTAAAGAAAAGATAAAATAAAAAGTCAATAATTCAATAACATCCACCAAACCATTCAATTTGTAATACCTACATAAAGTACCGAACGCATTTGAGCGGATTGTTTTAGTGATCCGATTCAAAAGATCCGATTCAGTGGGATGAATCAATATCGTCACTGGCCAAGTGCACCTGACTTAAAGCGAGGTTTACTTGCGAAACGAACTAGCTGACTTTAAACAACAGCATAGCACACAATTAGGGAAAACAAACGAGTTAATTTCTACACTTTTCCGAGGCAAACTGATAATTCTTCTTTATTAAACACTGCGTTGTTGTTCAATTAATAGTCTACTATTTACATAGCTGTGTGCCTACATGCAATATTACTATACAAATCGTCTGCTGATGCAATTCGAATTAGTCCGTTTCTAGTCTCATCCTTATGTAAGGCATAATACGAAGACTAGCACGTGTGAAACAGTCGCTGCAGTATTACTGCAGTCGCAGCACGTCACCTCGCAGCGTCAGCAGCATCTGAAAACCCTTTGTTATTGTTGTCTTGCCTTTTGCCAACTCGCATCCTTATAAAGCAAGATCAAGCGCTCCGGTGCACAGGAATGTTGTCAATCAAATAACCAAGCTCTCACAGTCGGGCATCTCATTACATCACGGAGCCAGAGTTTGAATGAAAGGAAAATGACTGGATTTATGTGTTGCGATTGGGAAACTAGACAGATTTACTTGAAAACAGGGCAGGTTGCTTTCAAAGACATGTGATGGGTTTTTTATACTGCTGCATTTTTATTTGTCTTCACTTGAGTCTCATAAAATGTAAACAAAATAAACAAACAAAAGAAAAAGTGAAAAGATGTGTTAACTACAATTATTATACTGTATATACAAGTGTATGTATACTGGGCCATTTTACAGCATTGGTCCAAAGTCAGTTGGAAACGTCTTGAATATATATATATATATATATATAGTATCACATATTTTGCAATTAGTTAGTAATTATTGTATTTTCAGACATTTCTGGAATTTCTATATGGGAATTATATGGTATCACACAAAAATTATCAATGGGAATAAAATGTATTCACTTAAAAATGTATTTATTTACTTATTAAATTAATGGAATTTATTAAATTGAAGTGGAAACACACTACAGTGCCTGTATGACCTCCCTACAACCCCTGGGTATGCTCCTGATGAGGTGGCAGTTGATCTCCTAAAAGGGACTCCTCCCAGACCTGGACTAAAGCCTCAGCCAACTCCTGGACAGTCTGTGGTGCAACGTGGCGTTGGTGGATGGAGCGAGACATGATGTCCCAGAAGTGCTCAATTGGATTCAGGTCGGGCCAGTCCATAGCATCAATGCTTTCATCTTGCAGGAACTGCTGACACACTCCAGCCACATGAGGTCCAGCATTGTCTTGCATTAGGAGGAACCCAAGGCCAAACGCACCGGCACACGGTCTCACAAGGTGTCTGAGGATCTCATCTTGGTACCTAATGGCAGTCAGGCTACCCCTAGCGAGCACATGTAGGGCTGTGCGGCCCTCCAAAGAAATACCACCCCACACCATTACTGACTCACTGCCAAACGGGTCATGCTGGAGGATGTTGCAGGCAGCAGAACGTTCTCCACGGCGTCTCCAGACTCTGTCATGTCTGTCACATGTGCTCAGTGTGAACCTGCTTTCATCTGTGAAGAGCACAGGGCGCCAGTAGCGAATTTGCCAATCTTGGTGTTCTCTGGCAAATGCCAAACATCCTGCACGGTGTTTGGCTGTAAGCACAACCCGATCCTGTGTACATCGGGCCCTCATACCACCCTCATGGAGTCTGTTTCTGATCGTTTGAGAGTCCTTGCAGAGGTAATGGTTCTGCTGCTGGGTTGTTGGCCTTCTCCACGTCTCCTGATGTACTGGCCTTTCTCCTGGTAGTGCCTCTATGCTCTGGACACTACGCTGACCATAAGTATAAAAATTATAATTTTATAAGCTGAAATTTAGGACAGCCACCTCCCAATTGAAAGTACACAATAAATAATGATTTTATAAATTAATCTTACTAATATTTTAAAACTTCTAAAAAACTTCTAAAAACATTAGTAAATCATTCCATTGCTCAAATATTACTGGTGCTCAAGTTATTAATAATGGCTTATGGTTATTTTTATTTTCAGTATTGAAAATGTTATTGCTGCTTTTATTATATATATTATTATTATTATTATTATTATTATTTTTTATTTACACTTTTTAAGAAGAACAGCATTTATTTGAAACTTTTCTGGCATCACACATTTTATATACATGCAATTTATTTTTATCAATTTAATACACACATACCCCAAACATCCGAATGGAAGAATATCACGGATTCTGCATAAATATTAAGTAGCACAAATGTTTTCAACATTAATATTAAAAATAGCAATTCATAAAATTACATTTTTTTGAACAATGAAGACTGGAGTCATGATGCTGAAAGTTTTGCATCACTGGAATAAATAATAAAATCGTAATGTAGCCAAGCGTATTAAAGTCCATACTCTCTCTCTCGTTCCCTTGTGACTACACGTATGTACCTTAACGGCCACCGTAGTTACAGATGTTACAACCGCCTAGCGTGATTACACTAACTGTTTTCATTCATTAAATACATAAGGTGCAATACAACCGGTGAAATATCCCAAAGACTCATTACGTGCAGAGAAATGGTCCGAGTTAAACAGGGTTATCTGGTATTTACTGATGGCCGAAGCCGATGCGTTACTGACAAAGCAATAATTTATTAGCTGGACGGTGAGCGAATTCTTTGTTAGAAAGAAATGCTATTCCTGTCCAAAAAGCAGCTTATTACAGTTGATAGATAGTAGATTCGGGGAAGCACGAGTCAGATGTCGACGATTGAATCGATTGAAATGCATGACATGGCGTGTAAAGCTGGATTGAGCTGCTGATAACGCATAAGACTGAACAATGAGGAGAAAGAAAGGAGCACCATCCTCTAATCATGTGGATCCCTCGGGTAGGCTGTGATGAGTTTGAACTTCAGACGAGACCCTGTTCTTGAAATTGATATAATATTGTTTTATGCAGTGTTTTAAGTGGCCATCTCACAACGGTTAATGAATAAAGTAGCATTACAGTGCTTCCCACCATAGTAAACATGGTGCCAATTAAGTGGCTGAGAAATGTATTATAAAAACGTCATTGCTGTTGATTATATTTGTATTGATTTATATTTATACATAATATATATATATATATATAGTATATATATGTCTCTTTTGTCATTGTTTATAATGAAATAAAATTTGACATCTTAAATATTTGGCAGTCACCAAGAACGTCTGTGAAATATCAGTACAATGTTGCCAATGCAAACAGCGTAATAACCCTCTCAAGGGCATGCGTTGTGTTTTTGCCTGACGGCCTCCTGTGCTTTATTGCTTTATTCCAGCAGAGTCAGACACTATCATTCCAGAGACTCCTGAAACCCAACGTCCATCAGGATCAGCTCCATCCATTGCCCTTTCTGACTCTGACTCTGATATAGAGATATTAGGCAGTTCCATGATGCCAGTCAGGTCAGTAATCAACTGCAGTATTTGTTCTGCAGGCTGAGGCATTGTGTGCATATAAAGTGCTCCCACAATGTACACATCTCTGTAATCCTCAAAAAAAAAAAAAAAACATGCTACAGTAAAACCAATTAATTTATTAACTGTAATTTATAATATGCATTGCATGTAATTTCACTGTTAAACTGTATGCATTTTAACAGGAAAAATTGAACTGCCATATAATTTACAGTGAAAACCCCCTCACATCACTAGAAATCCCTGCTTCAAATAAAAATATTTTATAAACATGTTAATTTGATTAAATATTTGCAGCCCTACAAAATAGTTTGTGCATTTTTTACTGCCATAAACTGCCATTTCTGAGACTTGACCTTTAGGGTTGATATTGAAAAGGTATTTATTTTATCAAATAGTTCCAACTCTAAAAAGCTGTTCATTGGTATGTATTATACTTTGGTATCAAGGCAAGAAGAGTCTGAGAAAATAGTGCTGTCATCCGATGATGAGATATCACTGTCTGATGAAGAGGAAGTAACTGTGGTGAAGGTTGAGAGGAGGCCAATGGCATCTACCTCAAAAGCTCTAAAAACACGTCAGAAAAGATCACATATGGTAAAAACAAGCGCATTCCTTTAATTTTGGGTGCATTCCAGTTATCGTCTGGGCTGCATGTCAGTAATCATGTCATTGGCGTTTTAGGTGACCAACAGCGCGCATCCCTCGCCCCTGAAGACGTCTGGGATGGCAGGTACAGATAAGCAGAATCACTCAATCAATCTGAACAGCTCCCATGATAAAAGCTCATTGATTGCTTGAATGGCTTCAGTATTGCTGAGTCCAGCTGGGTTTGAGGTGAAGATGCATTTGCTGCATTGATTCATGTGTTGCTGAGCCATGTTGACGTGCTCTCCTTTTCAGCATCTGATTCGGTCCACGAAAAGAGACAGCAGCAGATGTGTGGGGCTTCCCAGGAGAGCGACAGCTCCCATCGCAGGGGAAAGAGGCGGGCTTCTGCGGTGAGCTCAGGCACCGTCATTGGATTAACATGGGACGCTCTGTCTCTGATCCTCTCAATACTGACAGCAAGGCATTTTATGCCACTTCAAATCCACCGAGGCTAAATTGAAAAGAGTGTCCCGATCAAGGACACTAACAGTATGTCTTTTTTACCTGGGATATCAAGTGCCAGGTTACAGTTAATCCCTTTTCGAGATGATTTATTGGGCTATTCGTCATTTGTCATTGGAGAGAGTGTGTGTGTCCACACTTTAGTGCTGCAGTGGTGACGTATTTTTGTAGGGTAACCCATAAGTCACCATTGCTTTGTTTACCTCCACAAAAAGCTTTTTTAATTATTGCAGAAAATAAGCTTTTCGATCAATAAATGGCACATTACATACATATGATAATGTTCACAAATTAACACAATTGACCATTCGCAGCATGCTGCTCTTATGCCACACATCATCTTCTCACAGTTACATCACGGAGCAAAGAGGAAACTGACAACATGCTGACAGACAAGACAGAGCAGGTTACTTTTGGCATGAAACAAAGTGTCAGCTTTCAAATTTAGTCATTTATGCAAGAAAAAAAAATCTATTAACCACGGGCCTTATTTCAGACGTATACCCCCAGTTTCACAGACGAGGCTTAAGCTAGTCCAAGACTAAACTGCATGTTTGAGCTGTCTCAGATGAAAATATATTGCTCTGACATATCTCAAAACATGTCGGTGTCATTGTTCTGTGTTAAGATTTAAGGCATGTTTGTAAAAGTTGCTTAAATATCTTAATTTAACTAATGCCTGGTCCTGGCTTAAGCTAAGCCCCGTTTGTGAAACCGGGCCTTAAAGTATTAATTCACTCCACAATTAAACTTATAAATTACTCACCCCTATGTCATTCAAGGTGTTCATGTCTTTCTTTTTTCAGATAAAAGAAAAAGAAATTAAGGTTGTTGGGGAAAACACTCCAGGATTTTGCTCCGTATAATAGACTTCAATGGACGGGTTTCAGTGCTGCTTCAAAGGGCTCTACATGCTCCCAGCTGAGGAATAAAGTTTCTAATAAAAAAATACATATTTATATATTTTTAATATATTTAATAAAATATGTGTAATTTATAGGGATGGCACGGTTCATGAAAAAAACGAACCGTTCAGTTCGCTTGTCTCGGTTCGGTGCATGCATGCGTCACACGGTTCGATGGTTCATGACATGCGAAATGTAGCCTCGTGCCCCGTACAGTATGTGAAGTTAGTGTGTTTCCTTATAGCTGCGTTCATACCAGACGCGAATTGCGCGAATCACGCTGCAGGATGTCTAATCGCGTCTTTGCATTGACTTAACATGTAAATCACTCGCACTTGACGCTTCATTCGCGTCCGGTATGAACGCAGCATTTCGCGCGAAAGAATTGAGGTGTCTACGGTGTGGAGTGAG
>JAUMHQ010000065.1:4584227-4597815 GCA_032361165.1 Enteromius paludinosus | reverse complement strand
TAAAAATCTTTGTTTGTGTTCTGCTGAGGAAACAAAGTCACCTACATTTTGGATGCCCTGGGGGTAAGCAAATAAACTTCAAATTTTCATTTTTGGGTGAACTATCCCTTTAAGTGAGCGGAACTCACTGTCGAAATTACAGTGTATTCATACGTGCATTTGTTGCTGCCGTAAAGCAATCCGGCCTTTTCGCCATACTAAACTTGCATACTGGAGGGAAAGAAAATTCTCCTAAGTAAGCAAAAGGTGAATACTTGAAAGGTATTTTAAGGTAAAATAAATAAATAAATAAATAAAAACCCATACATACAGTTGCTTTAAATCAGAAAGGTGAAGATTAGCCTATTACATAAAATGTAATTGCATTATTTTATTGAAACTTGTCTATTATTTGGTTGTAAAACTGTTCTTGTAATTTTACAGTGGTTTTAAGGCTTTAAATTACTGATTGTTCTTTATGCCAACAATACCCTGCCATTTACGTTAAAGATACTTTGATGTTCCAGGTAATGCTACTATAGCATAGACCTCGTTTTCTGTTATGCATAGGATTGCATCAGCCTTATCTTTCTCATTCTGTAGTCTCTATAATGTTAAAGTAGCTGTCATCTGCTTGCAGTGTCACCTGAAGCAGCAGCAGCTTCAGTGGGAGGCATACGAAAACAATGAAAGGGTGTAGTTCAATTCATATCTTCTTTAGTGATTCACAGGCTTGTAAAGGTTGCGCAATAGCAGTAGTCGTCAATAGAAATACGCTGTGTATATTAAAAAGAATTTGATCTGCACTCCTCAAGTGATTTTAGGGGGTCTTTAAACATTACAGCATTCTTAAATTAGTCTGTATAATAATCAGAAATTCAATGGCGAAGGACTCAATTGCAGTAGTTGTTATGCATCGTAAGGCCTTTAGGATGACGGTGTCTGGGCATTGATGAGCTGCTGTCAGGAGCTCCTGTGCCAGGGCTCCAGGGTTCTGTGGAATCCGGGTGAGCTAACACCGAATCCACCGTTGATATAAGAGCCTGATCAAAGCCGCCCTGTTTCGCCTGACCGATTTTCACAGGATTACGGATTAGGGAGACAGGAAGCAGCGAGAGAGGCGCGGAGACAGACAGAAAGAGCGAGGGGGAAGATGGAGAATGAGACAGACCGACAAACAGAGGGCTAGATCTATAATCATGCGGAATCACATACTGAAATGCTTAATACTATAACCTTGTAATGTGTTAAACCACAAGACTAAAACTCTAAGAGCAGAAACAACCTGGCTTGGTTTACTTTTTTTTAAAGGTGCAATTTTTTCTTTGCTAAAGAACATTAGTTTGTCAATTCAGCACATGTTTTGGCGGAACAGGGCCTGAATAGAATGTAGGGCATGTTTTCCTGCAAACATCAAACAATTTTTTTTTAAGAAACTGTGTCAGTGAAAGGAAGCTCTTAGCCTTCAGAAAATGCTGATTGTTAACCTAAGAAGGTCAAACCAAAAATAGCTGATTTGTTTTCCATTCATTTTCTATGAGGTTTGCATAATTTGGGAAGCTCAAAATGTCAAAATAGCCTAAGCATTAAATGAACATCACAATTAAATAGTTAAAACAAACTTCATAAACATAGACAAACAAAAATGAAAATGGAATATGTAGAGTAACAGGGAGTAGTTTAGCCTAAATGAAGGTATTACTCAACAGTTGCTGCCTAGTTTGAGATCAGACATATCTAATGCCGTATTTGTAGAATATTTTTCAATGTCGTTCTTTGCTTGCTATGATCTGATAAGACACAAATAAGCCTGAGGTAATTTCTTGCATCTGTGACATCCATTTCCCCTAAAAACCCTTGCAGTGCGGCCCTGTATCCGTCATGCACAAAGCACAACCACAGCTTCATTAGGGTTGTGTGGCTGTAAAGCATTGAAAGCTTGTAACTATTAAACATGGTGCAAGCAGCTGAACACATGGGTCTTGAATAGCTCTAATTAAATAAAATGCTGAACCAATCGGAATTGAACCTTTCGCAATATCCATGCAAAAGACTGCTATTGTAAACAGCATCCCACCGTGCATGAGCAGATTAGGCATGCATTTTCTATTTATATGTAATTGAAGAAAACAAAATATGAAAATGTGTCCCACATGAATATTTATGCATTGTGAGATCAGATTAAATGCTGTATTCAAAACATGTACGTTATACATAAACTCTATTTTATGGAGATGCAACGGCTAATCATACTCTTGTGTGACATGATAGTTTCCAAAGCATTTTTCAAGTGCCAGACTTTTCCTTTGCCTGCATGGACAGACTGCACATACATCACTCCTCCCACAGGAGAGCTGTTTATAGAAATGTACCATCACGTCTCACCCAGAATGCAAGTAAGCATACCCAACAACATGTATTTGGCTTACTAAAAACATTACAGCTCTTTATCCTCATAGGGCACTCAAAATCCATTCTCACAAGGCTACTTTTTATGTTTACGTCACACCTGATAGACTTATTACTAATTTCTGTAATCTGCGCCTCTTTGTTTACCTCTATTAATCATTTAACTATTATAATCAATGATAAATTTTCCATATATTATAAAATATACTACATTAACTATATTAATCAATATTTCATAAAAGAAATTGCCAATGGGATTGCATTTTGCACAAAGAATACATGCAAAGCCTTTTAATTTGACTAAAATTAGGTAATTGGGGGAGGACAAAAGGTAGGAGGCAGGAGAACTGCAACAAAAATAGGTGTATGTACTGTATGTTTATTTCTTGTACAAATTTTTATGCAAATTGTTCTCAATGATATTTCATTCTTTATTTCCTGTTTGCTTGTACACTCTCAGAAATAAAAGTACAAAAGCTCTCACTGGGGCGGTATAAAAAATATACCTTTGTACATTTTAGGTTAAAATATGTAAACTTTAAGTACTATTATGTACCTTTAAGGTACCGAAATTGACCATTTAGGAACAAACATGTAAAAACATTACAGCTTTATACCTTTATTTCTGCGAGTAGTGAATTTTCCATTGAAATCACGTTGCTGTTGTCTGGAGATGGAATTACATATTTGACAGCTTCATGTTTTTTTGTTGTCATGTTGTGTGATGTAACAGGACAGCGACACAATCTGATAGGATAAGATGAGAGAGTTTGTTCATCAATCAGCCACTGATGCCCACACGTGACCATAAACCACAGGTCAGTCCCTGCCACAGATACCTACAAAAGAGACTTAACAAAAATACCACCATGTAGGTAGAGAACATTTGAGAATAGCAACATGTGCACCCAATTGTCACTTGTCAGATTGTCAGGAAAAACAGACCTTTAGGGGTACAACAGTCTGTCTCTGGGACACTACCTTACTGTACCTTATCTACCCTTAAAAGGAAAATGTAATAAAAGCATATTAAAATATATTACTTCAATTAACCTTTTAGGGGTACAAAGATGACCTAGTTTTTTGTACCCTTTTTTCCAAGAGTGTGTGAGCTTGGTAAAATCTTCTGTGAAAGACTTTGTTGCAGTCTAAGATTCATCTGGAAGGCAGATAATCAATTGTCACTTATTTAATCACACTAAGGATATGGATTTCTCCTTACCGCAAGTAAAATCTTTATAGTCTTATTTCCTTAAATGTACTTGAAAAGACAAGAATTGTTTGCACCTTGCTGTTCCCTACCCCTCCCTGTAAATCTAGTGCAACAAAACATGTAGACGTTAGTATTTATGAAGCATT
Organism: Enteromius paludinosus; assembly: GCA_032361165.1. Taxonomy (NCBI): domain Eukaryota; kingdom Metazoa; phylum Chordata; class Actinopteri; order Cypriniformes; family Cyprinidae; genus Enteromius; species Enteromius paludinosus. The sequence continues at coordinate 4,594,068 of JAUMHQ010000065.1, read as the reverse complement.
GTTTGGGATGCAAGGTGCAAACGCACTGGATGTGGTCCTCAGCTGCCTGGGGTGAGGCAGAATCTTGTTGTCTCAACAGGGGGCGGGAGGTGAGGGGTGGGAGGGAAGTATGCTCCAATCACCCACGAGCCACTGCTGGATATTTTATTTGTTAGCACATCTATCCGTACAAGCAGGGGACCAATGGCTGCAGAGGAAGTGGTCCTTCTGTCACAGAAACAGTTGGCACAGAAGCAACATATTACAGCATTATCCAACCCCCTCCTGCTCCCTTGCCGTCATCTTCTCCCTCCCCTTCAACTCGCTCTATCTCTTGTTCTGTATCGTTTTTCTGAAAGCTCTTTCAGCCATCAATGAAATCGCAACCAAACCCTGCTGTGGACCGACTCCTGCAGCTGGCTGAGCGAATCAGTGGAGCTGTGGAACATCTGCCATATCTCGCAGATAACCCTCCTTATTCTCTGTTCATACCCGTCATTCTTTGCGCCATACGCCATGTATTTTCTCCTCCAGAGATCTCTCGGCACCCCGTTCTGCTTTCTCTTTTTCTTCAGAATTTAAGCCTACTAGCTGTTTTCCCCTCTCTTCTCCTCTATCCCCGCTGACTCCTCCCTCTGTTGCTCTCATACTCCCTCACTCACTCGCGAACACACTTGAACACAAGCACACATACATGCGCGCACACACACATACACACACCCTCCTCCCCCATCGCTGCAGTGTCTCTTAACTGCCTTGGAGCTAACAAGAGGGGAAACAGCACACCGACAATTATAAGAGGAGGAGAGAGCACGACACAACGAAAGAGTGCCAGTGAATGAGTGCATGTGTGAGAGAAGAATCAGGCAGATCTGAGGATGTTGGCGATTCAGGACTAAGGGGACGGATCGCGTGCTCCCTCTGCCTCCCAAGCGAATGTTTGTCTGCAGTGTTGCTGGTGAATGGACGGCAAGCGGTGAAATGGTGAGGAAGCCTTTTCCTTTTTTTTCAGTCTTCTTTCCACACACCCTTATTCCTGTTGTTACACCAAGGGTAGCTTCTCCGGTAGTGTCCTTGGGCTTGTTTTTGGCTTGGGAAGGTGAACATGAGCGTGGTTATCACCTCGGGTAACAGAATGGTATTTTCCTCCATCTCGGTGAGTTGATGCTTAGGGATGATGCTAAATCAACCCTCCTGAGCCCTGGATTGGCTAACGAGTGCATGATTGAGGACTTAACATCTTTGATGTCTTGCCCATGTACCGTACCTATTGATTCGGCTTGTGCAATGTTAAACAGTCACATATTATTGAATCTCAAATGGGGCAGTACACTAGGTGTAGTGTGTTCATGCCACGCTCCGCTGCCTGGTGAATATAGAAGGAGCTGAATAAGGTGCACACCCCATGGAGATACAGAGCTGCTGTTTCTGCTGGCAAGCCCCATTTCCATATTTTCCTTTTGGCCACACTCCTGCTGATCTTTGACTCCCACTGCTCCACGTTCACTCCCCATCGATCGTGTCGACGTGTGTGAAAGAGGCAGGCCCCCTTCCTTTCCATTCCCCAGTATGTGTTGTTTGAAGCATTTTTGCTAACTTAACTTAAATTCCTAGGATTGTTATTAGGGGAACAAGGACAGCGTAGCCTGGTGACAGGGTTGTGCGTGCATGTGTGCGAGGGAACCTGCACAGGGAGGGGTTTAGGTGGCTGGAGTGGGGGGTATAATGGTGGAAAGATAGTAGGGGCAGAGGGGCGGAGGTTGATGCGGTACACAGAACGAAAGGAGAGAGAAAGATAAAATATATCCTGCGTGAACCCGTCACAAGCAAAGAAATGGATGCACGAGAAGGCCCACTGACCCATTACAAATGAAATCTCATTACAGTCTCAATTGTTTCTCCTAGATGCCAAAGAGACTAAAGGGAAAGCAAATAGTCTCCTTTGAGTAAAGAGAGCTTGCTTTTCTAGAGTAAAAGACTTAGATGATCCTGTGCTTATACCCTATCGAGTTTCTCAGCAGCGTCTCGGACTGTGCTCCGATTTCCCTAAACGCTGAAGTCAGAAGCTCCGATATGAAGTTTATCATCACATTCTTCTCATACCAATTAATTTGAGAGACACATTTTCACATGTTCACATTTATATTATTGCTTTTACACTTACTCTACCTTAACAGTAGTCCCATTTGTGTCTATACCCTTAATACAGGGAAATGTTACACCGATTCTATTCAAGAACCATTTTGGGTTCCCCGAAAAAACCTTGCAAAATGATTTTTTCTTAGCAGAACGTTTTATTCAAAGAACATTTTTCCACCCTAAAGAAACTTTATTCAATAGTAAGGCTCCATGGAACCACAGATGCCAGTAAAGAACCTTTATTTTTGTTTTTCCCAAGACATTTTAGGAGAAACATCTGAGAAAGCTGATACTTTCAATAAAGCATAGCTGAGAACTCTTGAGCTATTACAGAGCAGTGTAATTTTCCTCTGGGAAGGCTGGTGAACAGCTATGTTAGCTGAGTTCACATCATTACATGCACAGCGGCATCAATAGAGTGCTAATACAGTAAAGATGCTTTGGTATTCACAAAGACAGGAAAACACAGACTATGCAAAGATGAGTAGATACCGCCAGCGCTCCACCCCCCCTACAACCCACAAACTGACCAAACTGCAGGATGATTGTGCAACATCAGCTAAGTACCAGTTAATATTTGTACATCCTGTGTTGTCGTCTGATATGATGGCCGTAATGGGAGGCTTACTCTCATTTTGATATTGCTGCTCATTTGCTTATAACGACGTGAGGATAATCATGGACGTCAAAACACAGGCATCAGTGTCAGTGATATTCAAACACTATAAACATCAATGATAAAATGATCACAATGGAAGCTAAGACTCGGATGATGATGGTTAAAAATAAACTTCACAGCTAGGCTTTTTTTTCCAGGTAGCTTGTCATCAACTGTGAACCGAAATCGTGCCATAAACAAAACCGTCTAAACCACTGAACATCAGATTGTTATGCATTTGGGTCATGTTTTAAAAATACCTGAGCTTGCTGCTACGATAGCAAAGCATGCATGCATACAGAGTTCTTAATTTATATTTTACAGAAGAAAGTCATTACATCTATTATTTAGTATATTTCTGTCACTGAAGATATGTTAAATTCAGACTTAGATGGTGTTGTCCTACACGAGTCTAATGGAGACTAAAAATCCTGTTCGTGTTAATAAGAGTATGCTAGAAACCCCAAAATGGGATGCAGGAAAATAAAGAAAAGAAATACATTTTTGTCAAAGTTCAACAACGATAGGAACATTCTCGAGAGGGAAATGCCAAAATATACACATGCTACTCTCAGAGTGAATGCTTGAATGATCATAACTGGGTTTTGGCACAATAGTTTGGCAAAACCCCTCGCTGGTGACCTTACATGCACTGATAGCCAGCTGTTCATTAATGCTCAGGACAAATCACACATCTGCCATTGAGGATACAGTTTCTAAAGGGTAGCGCTTATTAGTTTTATTTATCATTCCTGGGGTATTTTTTTGGCTCCTGACTGTTTTGTCACACGTGTGACATTCTTAAAGGTTTGTGGGTTAGTCAGATCTTGAATGGCGCTAAAAAGAAATGGTTGATATTTTTACATCTCAAATGTGTGGCACATTACACGCATGCTCATAAAAAGGATTCTCACAGCATAAAAACGACAGCATAACTTTCAGAATTGTGACTATAATAAGACTATTTCTACTTTTTTTTTACGAAAGATTGTTCTGGTTGCTATTTTAAAATCCTCTTAACAATGAAAGGGGACTGAATCTTTCAAACAGGTTTTTAGGATTAACTGATTCATAAAACAATCTGACTCAACAGAATCATTCAAGCTTTTGACAGAAGTACTACATCAAAGCTGTAAAGCCTTCAGATAACAAATCAAACTGGCCCCTTTGCTTCCAGTCCCCATTTATTGTAATATCAGGGACTAGAACTTTTCAAGGGTTTCCTTTTGTGTTCGATGTAATACACTCGAATAGGTTTGGAACAACATGAAGGGTCAGACTGATCACTGCAATCTTACATATGACAGACAGTACTCTAATTTCAGCTGCAGTTTCATTTGAAGTGATATCATAATGAAAAAATGCAACATGCATATTGTGCAAGACTTGTCTTCTGACACAGATTGGCTGGAATTGGAGTATTCGGTGAAGTCAACTGAAAGGGCTTTTCTCAGTGAGAGCATGGAAAAGCCAACACTCTGGCAAGTTTGGGGTCAGGAGGTGACCAGGCCCTTGTTTTATGGAAACACATGTGAGAGAGGCCCTTTGTTGAGTTGAAGTCATTAGCTATATTCAAGTGGTTCCTTTGTAAGAAGAACTGTAGAATTCTGTATGTTCACATCCAAGTCTGTTAAGGTTTTGATGTCTGTTATATTTAAAGTAAAACTAGCTTAAATGGTCCGGGAGAAAAGTTGCTATTGAGTGTTACCCATAATGTTTCAAATAGTGGGATAGCCTTATTACTGTGAACTAAACAAACTGGAAACAAATTCCTATCTGAATAGTGAGCAATGTCCTTTCCCTTCTGAGCAAGCCTTTGGTTCTTAATCATACATGATAAGCAGTTTATTAATTAGCAGTTTAAATAAATAAAAATAAATAAAACTGAGCTAATTTTTCACATACAACTATTTATGTATACTAGATTTTTACATTTTCCAATGAAAAAGTAAATTGTGTCGCCACAAAACTATGTTCTGGCTGGTTACTTAACTGCCGAAGAATTAAGAAAACTGTATGAACGTGGCATTTTCACTGACCACACCTTTCCATAAATGCTAAGTTTGTGTCTGTATCACCTTTACATGTTTGCTTACTGCACCTTTATGCATGTTCATTTACAAAGCTAAGTGATTTGGTATAAAAGCACTGTTGTCATGACATCAGCAGAATGTAATGGATCCGACTGTTAATTCTGTGGTCAAGATCACATTTCTCCTGATGGGTCGACTCAGCATTGGCTTTTGTGTACAGTCGTTGTTATCAGCAGTTTGCTTTTTGCATATAACAGTTTCATAATGCTGTGTCGAGAAGGAAGTAAGTTTGAGAACTGAAATGAAATAACTATTCTGGCTATGTAAACAAAAGTTTAGTGCAGTAGATATAGAACATACTCTGTTTTAGTTTTATAGATAAGAATATTTACATGTTAGCTATAACATTTAAATAATCCCGCCTCCAAACTCACTCTATTGGTTGAGCCAATGTTTCAACATTGAGCTGGTTTGGGAAAAGAGACAGTTTTAACCTTTTTTTTTTAGATCAACCTACAAATAGCTTACTTATAGTGTACTCTACATATTAAACTGGGATAGGTGAAAGAGTTCAGAACATCAAGAGAATTTACCAGAGAAATTGAAACTCATTTGCAAATGATAGCCGCATCCTGTTTTGAAACAGGTGTAAAGGTGAATGAGTTTGATGAGCCATTTGTGGCATTCATTGGTCAAGCATGGCTGCATGCGACGTCTGGCTCCATCACTCGGAAATAGCGTTTGGCAGGAAGAGGAGGCACATACTCTTATCTAGGTCAGCAGGTAAGGGAGATGGACTCAGAAGCGTTAGCATCTTTTTGTGCACACATGTCACAAGGGGAAGTGGTTTTAGGAGCTTTAACAATACCTGGAATAAAAAAAAAATCCCATAATACCGTGATGCATCATCATAATATATTCAGTTATAAAATCTATCATATCGACTGGCTCATTCGCTATCACACATGCAGTCATTTAATCACATTTTCTGCTTGCGTGAACCTCAACCAACTTCAGTAATGACATAAAGCAGATTTTAATGTATCAGAGGTATTTTCATACAGATTATTCTGTTAGGGATTATGCCATTTGTAGGAATGAATTGCGAAACTCTGATGTAAAGTATTGCCATCACACCCAATAGGAAACAAATCAAAAACCGCGTGAAAGTATTGAATATTAGCTGCTTCTCAATATTTTTTTTTACTGTATTTATTGCTTGATATTACAGATTATGCTTAATTTTCCATGATAATTTCTGTAAGTCTCAAAATAATTGTATACGTTTTATTTATGATATGTACACATGTCTATTTTATTTGCTTGTATATGTAATGTATATTTACACACACACATGTGCGATGCAATATTTCAGTGTTTTTTTTTTACATTTTTTTTTTAGGAGGAATGTCCTACAGTATTGTGTGAATGTTTGACCGAGCGTAGATGAGCTAAGAGGGTCCTCTTTTCTATTCTCATTATGCACAGAGCGTCATTGTATTCGTTTGCATGACCATAACAGGGGTCATATGACTGAGGGGAAGGTGGAGGGGTGCCACCACCCCATGAGCAATTTCAGCAGCTTCAGTCATATGACCGCAGTTATTGCCATACAAACGAACACAATGTTGATCCACAGGATGCACAGGGCCTGAGTCTGTCCAACCTGGCTTATGTTGCCAAATAATCAGGCTGTCTGAACTAGGATGATCCGCTGTGCTAGCATATTGCTGTATGTTTCATCCATAGGGGAGTTTTTCAGGTTCAAAGAAAGGTAAAGAGCACATGAAATTTCTTAATGTCTGATGTTTTCTTAACAGTTTTGACATATTTCCTATTAAAACAGGAAATTGTGGTGGGACATGTCAAACAGTTTGTATCACTAGGCTTTAGTAAAGCCTCAGCAGTGAAACATGACATGCTGCATGCTAGTCATTGCATGTGGTATTGGGGGAGGGACATTTACATTCAAGAGAGCAGTTTGGCAGATAAAAATCTGTGCCGAGCAAGAGAAATTTACCAGAGAAAGATTAGCATGAAACAGAAATTATACCTTTAGATTGTCTAAATGCATTTGATTGAACTTATTGATCTGATGTGTATACTGTGTGTGCATGTTTTTTAATGCTTTGACCTTGTCATTTTTAATCAAAATGTCATAAGCGAATCGTCTAGTGACGTTTGCCAGACTCCAATAATTTCATCCACTTAAATCCAGCCCCATATGACAAATCGATGTTGTGAACAAAATCTTGTAAATAGTTCAAGAGTTCATCCTTTATCACACTTTTAACCTACGTTTTAAAAAAAGTGTAAGCAGCAGCTTCGTTTGACAGTGACTTCATTGAGAGCTGTGCTTTATACATCACTGTACTATTGACAATTGATAACACTTATCAGCCATTAACATTAAAATATTGATTGACCACCAGCACTTAATATTGGCATAATAATAGGCAGAATTTTGATTGGTACAGAATTTATTGGTAAAATGAGTGTCTGTTAACCAGTACAGATAAAGCTAGTATTGCACAGTTCTTCAAAGTCAGGTACGTTCCTGTCTGACAACTCTTCATAAGCATCGTTCTGGCCAGTTTTGTGCCGCTTCTCCTGCACACGGTCTGTGTTTACAGTGAATAGTGAAATCACACCCCAGCTAAGTGCAGCAGCTAGCGCTGGCGCAGAGATACAGTAACCCCACCCCTCCCCTCAGAAATCTGCTGTGCCTCAAAACGGCGCATATCTTATCAGAGTTTGAATTTGAACATTACGCACAACCAAAGCAGCGCTCACAGACAGATTAGCAACACACCGCTCTTGAGCTTGATCAGACCTCTCTTGTATTTTTCATTTGACAGCAGCTGCGGTTAAAAGGTTGTGGACAAATGCAGACTGTTATGCTCAGAACTTGAGCTTGTACACTGTTTCCCATTCTTCAATCTGGTTCCCCTTAATAGACGGTTTCCCATTAGCTCTCACATGTATACAGAAATGTTCACAGTACACAGACATGCATTGTCAGGGCAAGCAGGCCATGTGACCGCAAACAACAGTTTTAACAGGGGCCAGGCCATGCCCCTACCTCTCATGGGACCTTTTATGACAAAAACAGATCTGCTATACAATCGCCCACCATCAACCCCGGCCTCAGCCAAATCAAAAGTCCTCTTTTTGGGCTGCTATTGACTGAAACACTGCCACTCATTGTGTCTTCTGATGTTTGCACTGTGGTACAACAAAGCGATGTCCTTTGAGCAAGACATCTAGGGTCGGTTTTGGGCCACGAGCGTACAAAGCTTGGACAAATGTGATTGTTTGAAGCTCATCATGTGACGCCTTCACACTCATTTCCAATACATAAGATCCCTTTATCCAGACGTGATGAAATGTATATGCCTGGAACACTCTGAACTTCATAATCATGTTACATATGTTACTTTACACAATGCTTCACTCCTTTTCGTATGTTCTGTAGTGCGCATAAATATAAAGACTTTGGCCAGGGGCCAAAATTAACATTCCCAGAGTGCCAAAAGAGAGAAAAAATGCTTGAAAGTTATCTGCATTGTAACTAGCTTGTATATTATGCTGCAAAAGTACACCCCACTGAAGATGTTTCCGATCATTCAAAATATATTTGAAAAAATATGCGCATTGAAGACACAAATTTGAAGAATTGGTTGAATAAAGTGATCATTTTTGTTTTCTTTGCACACAAAAAGTAGCTTCATAAAATTAAGTTTGAACCACTGATTTATTGAAGTTGCATTGCTGAGTCAGAGAGCTGCCAGATTTCAACAAAAATATCTTCAATTTGTGTCTTATGGGTTTGAAAAGACACGAGGATGAGTAATTAATGATAGCATTTAAATTCTTGGGTGAACTAATCCTTTAAGAAGCTAGTTCCCACATTGATAACTTGCAAGTAAGTTTTGTTTGAGGCTAAAAGGTTTTTGCTTTGCCTCTGGACTAACGTTAAGGAGCTTTGTTTATATATAGCCATAAATAATTGAGACTTCAATGAAGTCTCAGTGGTATATTGAGATACTGTGACTTCTGTCGGAGATATGAGGAATATCTCTGACCTTGACTGATTTAGTAATTAGTCATAATACAAAACGAAATCATCCCGATAACCCGGCGCTGTGTCTCCACATTCATCCTAATAAAGCGTTGTCTCACTTCTTCACCTCAAGCTCTTTGCCAGTCTTCACAACCTGTCATAATTAAAATCTGTCTAAGCACCATTACTTACTGTTAAAAGCCTATATCTTTTTGTCTCCCTGAACCAGTACTCAGACTGGACGCGACTCAAGTCTAAGCGCTTGTCCTTTGGAAGGCCTAGTATCTTAAAGAAAGGAAATTAAGCGGAAGTATGTGATTGAAAGGGCATAAAGAAACATGATAATAGGTTGTACTGGTAACCCACTAGAACTGGTCTTAAAGGAATAGTTCACTCTCTGTTATCATTTATTGTTAACGGAACACAAAAAGAGAAATATAGCAGAGTGCTATTTTACATACAATAAAAGTGACTGGGGAGCAAGAACTATTACACTCATAAAATTAAATAAGGCTTGATAAAGTCATAACTGACTGATTATCTCCTCAGATCTCATTCATGTTCATGTATATTATTGCATCAAAACATATCACAGCAAATGTTACATAACTAAAGGGTGATATCAAAAATGCACAGAATTAAGTTTTACATACAGGTTGGGAATTTGTTCCCTCAACTAATCATTTGTTTGATCACATTTTAACTAAATTAAAACAAGGTAATGAATTAGGACAATTCAATATATATATTGTTTATACATGCATATGAATTATATATATATACGTATATACACCCACCTAAAGGATTATTACTGTAGGAACATCATACTGACTTGACCCCCTTTCGCCTTCAGAATGGCCTTAATTCTACGTGGCATTGATTCAACAAGGTACTGAAAGCATTCTTTAGAAATGTTGGCCCATATTGATAGGATAGCATCTTGCAGTTGATGGAGATTTGTGGGATGCA
>JAUMHQ010000065.1:4571555-4584127 GCA_032361165.1 Enteromius paludinosus | reverse complement strand
GGGTACATGGTGGTCATAAAGGGATGGACATGGTCAGAAACAATGCTCAGGTAGCCCGTGGCATTTAAACGATGCCCCAATTGGCACTAAGGGGCCTAAAGTATGCCAAGAAAACATCCCCCACACATTACACCACCACCACCAGCCTGCACTGTGGTAACAAGGCATGATGGATCCATGTTCTCATTCTGTTTCTACCATTTGAATGTTTCAACAGAAATCGAGACTCATCAGACCAGGCAACATTTTTCCAGTCTTCAACGTTCCAATTTTGGTGAGCTTCTGCAAATTGTAGCCTCTTTTTCCTATTTGTAGTGGAGATGAGTGGTACCCGGTGTGTTGTAGCCCACCCGCCTCAAGGTTGTGCGTGTTGTGGCTTCACAAATGCTTTGCTGCATACCTCGGTTTGTAACGAGTGGTTATTAGAAATGGTTGTGCGTGAAAATCCCAGTAACTGAGCACATTGTGAAATACTCAGACCGACCCATCTGGCACCAACAACCATGCCACGCTCAAAATTGCTTAAATCACCTTTCTTTCCCATTCTGACTTTCAGTTTGGAGTTCAGGAGATTTTCTTGACCAGGACCACACCCCTAAATGCATTGAAGCAACTGCCATGTGATTTGTTGATTAGATAATTGCATTAATGTGAAATTGAACAGGTGTTCCTGTACATACATACACACACAAACACACACATCCTGTATATTTACTTTTTTCCTATTGCAAGGCTCCGTCGATTTGACAGGGATGTAAAAAAAAATAATTGGAAGTGAATATTAACTACATTTAAGGTACTTTTATGGTACTTTTTTTGTCATCTTTGGACTTTGACAGTTCCTGGTCACCATTCACTTTCACTGCTTGGAAAAAAGTTCCATTTAGCCTTACATCTCCTTTTGTGGTCTACTAAAGAGAAGCACAAGCATGACAGTGAGTAAACGATGACAATTTGTTTCTTTTTTTGGTTGAACTATTAGTAAAAAAATGTAAACGATGATATTTAGGCCACGTTGGACGTCTTGCATAATGCAAGGCTTTAAATGCAAAGTGCTGGATTTCTAGTCTGCGACCTACATCTTACTTTTTTCTGATGTAGGCAGGTTCATGTACACCACCAATGAGTCAGAACCCCAGAAAGACGGCGCTGATTCCTGTCTGAGCTGGAACACTGTACGCTGGCCATCCATTCATCCCGTTCATAATCTATCTCATACCATCTAGTGGCAACTGTCAGTCCCAGAGGCGCAATCCCGTCACAGTGGTATTCTGAGCCACGTTTGACATTGAGGATGAGCGTGGTTTGCCGTTTGAGGTTTTCAGATGAAATGAAAATTTTCCCCTGCTCGCAATCTATGTCTCAAATCTTAGAGAACATTCTCAGAAAAACCCAAAGACTTGCATCTCGCTTCTATCTGACGTTGTTTCAGTTTTTGTCATTCTGATTTTGCTGAATCTTGCTACCGGTTTGCTTTATCCTTATTCGGTCATTGATAGCTCTGTGGCTAACGCAGTCATTATTAGCATATGAGAAGTTGATGTTAAAGTCACCAGAAGAACTTCCTGAGTAAGCAAGACTGACATGATCACTTTCCAGGAAAATTGTAAGTAGTTTAATAATTTGTAGATTTATTAAAAGGTCTGGTGTACTGAAATGAGCAGACACATTTCCATATCTGCTTTTAGTTTCTACTTTATTTGAGAATTAGGCTAGTTCCTGTAACATTTGATGTTCAGACAATTTCTGGGTTAGTGGAACAACGTTTACTTGCAACAAAGACTATAATTTTTTTCTTTTTTAAACTAAGTTACATAAAAGTCTCACCTAAGTTAAGTTTTTTATGTTTAAATTGAGTAAATTTATATGTAAACTAAATCAAATGACTGCAAAAATGATGCAACAAGGAATACAAAATGTACACTCTTATGTTTTATAATAAAACTTAAATCAGTGTGTTAGAGGTATCAATGTGCAGCTTTCTCTAAACTAAGATTATTGTCTTCTTAAAGGGGTCATCCGGTGCCACATGCACTTTTACAAGCACACTTGTACACAACCACCCTACAATGATAAAGATCCACCCAGTAGTTTTCTTTTAATTTAATAAAATAAGTTGCCCCTTCTAAAATCAAGCCATTCTCAAATACCTGTAGGTGTAGCGTATAGACGTACAAAACGTTCGCGTTTACACGTACCAAAAAGACAAACTTTGCATGTTAATGCATCCAGATTTCACGCGTTTCATATAATAGGTATTTTAAAAGAGCTGTTTTTGACAGGGTAAAATTATAATTTTTTCACTAACTTTGAGAAATTTTAAAACAAACTATATTACAAACTTTCCATTAACACCCTAAAGAATCATATCAGCTTGTGGAAAATTGGCTTTGTATTAGTCTTTTAAAAAGCTTACTCTTGGACCATCATATGACGTAATTTCAAATTTATTTTTATTTGGATGTAACTGAAGTGATGTTTCCTGAGTGGGTGAGTTGTGTACTTTGCGATTAGTCCATCTATTTCCATCAGTTCGACCCATTCAGTCTGATTAGCGGGCCAGTATCAAGCATAATAAGGGGTAATTAGCCGATCACAGCACTGCCTGACTGCCTCCCTGGTCAAAATATCTAACTCTGGTAACAGAAAGTAGGCCTAAGTCAGTTTTATCAGATATTGGTTTTAACAATACAAAAGAATTTAAAAACAATAGCAGTGTTAAAAACAAACACTCAAGCTCCTGCCCCTATTTAAACTTAGGGTATAGGCAATTTGGTAGAGGCTAGCAATAGCAAGCTAGTTTTTAAATCATAAGATCCTACCGTCCCTGCAAATCACTCTCCAAAGCCACGCCTCCTTAAAACACATGGCCATGAGGCTAATCATTGTCACAGTGAAAGAAGTTGTTGATGGATGCTGTCAGATTACCTCATGTCTCATTCAACGGTGAGAAAGCATTACAGCACAAAGCTCATAATGTTACATAGATGGCAAACACATACATTGACAGGCAGGTAGGACAGCCTATGGTAGCCCACGGGCAGAGAGTTTTGATTGGATGAACATTTTATGATCCTACACCTTCCACTGACTACTGTATATAAATTAATATAAATATATTTAGATTACTTAATGATGGCTATTGGAATGTGAAGGGAGTTTAAAGCATAAGAAAAAAAAAAATTATAATAATAATCGGTCAATGCTAATCACATGCTAAAGTGACAAAGTTTCACAGCTGCATTAATGGCCTTGAAACAATTTGATTTTGAGTGTTCTTTGTTTTATTGATTTCTTGTTTGTGTATTTAAAGCAGTTGTTTTATTGGTTTGTGGCACTGGCAGTAGTGCAGTGTTGAATGTGTTGCATCAGAATCATTAGCTGTAATTGTTGTTACAACTGTGGCAATCTTTAAAAGCTGACAAGTCATGCTGGGTGTGTGTGCTGCTTCTGGGGCGTTAGCGCTCTTCGGGGGTTTAGTGTACTTTCTGTGCTGTACGTTCATATTGTGACATCCATTTGTTCGTAATGAGCCGCCCCTGACATTGACATTATTATTAACTCTGTGACTAGGCTATACAAAAGTTTCTGTCAATTTCTTGCACAAGTTAGTGCTCTAGTTGATATACAGTTGAATTCTTACTTACTCTCATGTGGTACATAGTGATAAAACCAACTACTGCGTATGGAAAAATTATCTGGAGAGATATTTAATTTTGTTTGATCTTTCTTAACTCTTTAGCGTTTGCCACAAGTGGTAGTGCAAACTGACTTTTTCTATTTGTCTTTTCTTGGCAGGGAATACAATAGCATTTGGTAAATATAATGGCACACGCATTTCTGTAAAATGCCTTAGCTAGCTTCTTAAATAATAGATTTTTTTATGGTACAAACAAGCAACTCTGTTGCCACCTCGAGTTTCGAGCAGTGTTGCCAAGTCTGCGCTTTTCAACCCCTTGAAACACTAATTTGGACTGAAAATAATAACTGTTTAGGCTAGCTTTGACTGTGATTGCGCTGGTTTTGAGTATCAATTTGTCTAGTTTTATTACGCAAACCTGGCAACCCTGGTATTGATGTTTGTTTATGCAAGAATGAACATCAACATGAGTCATTTGCTAATGGACAAACTGAGGGTTAAATTGAGTAATTTATCATCCATGATTGTGAAATTGAGAATTTTTTTCACATTTCTTCAGAATTATTGCACTATTGCACGTAAGCACATATAAAGAGAATGTCAACTTATATGCAGTGTTTGTTTTACCTCACATTATTGTATTTATAATATAGCCAACATTAACACATTCATGATAAAATCTTATGAAACGTCTCTTAAAAGCGAATGACTAATTTCAAAATGATGCTCATGGTTTTTCTATTGAAACAAGAACAGGACACTGCAGCGACAAAGATCGTAAACAGTATGGTCAAGATTAACATTTGGGTGTTTTACAGTTTGTCACTGAGAAGGTTTGAGCGCAGAGTTAGCTGAAGCACACAGCACAAACAGATTGGCACAGACCGGCTTTATTACTTAAATTTGAGCTGAACATTGGAATGGAGATCTAAGAGTAAAGCTCTGACTTGGGGATATAAACTCTTGACATCTGGCAACCCCAAAAATGAAAAAAGTGTCAAATGAAAAACAATAAAATGTTTTTAGGATTAATAGAGTGTTGCAGACAGATTTTTGTAGGCCACAACCTGGAAACAAGTTTGCATTTTAGCACGTCTGGTTGCATCATCCTGAAGTCAACAGGACTTTTTTTGGGCAAATGCCTAAAACAACAAATCTGGATATTTTTCTTGCTTTATTCTACAACATACAATACAGTAATACCTCCTTGTGAAGCTTTTGAACATAAACAACATATCACTTGCTAGTCACTTTCACACCCTCATTGTGTTTATGATCCCACGCTTCCAAACTATTCTAACTCATACTAACAAGGAAAACGTTTTTATTTTTAAGACTGAAAAATCTGACAGGAACTTACCACTGGTGGTGTTTGGGAGGTTATGTGACTGTAGTTTCGGTTGCTTTTAATTTTAGGCAATTGCAGTTAGACTTTAAATATAAAAGTTTGTGAAGATGATCATTATGAACAAAATATGACTATTATAAAACGTAGACTCAGAATTGCTTGCAAACTGAAAAAAGTCACAGTTTTGAGATATAAACTGCAATTCTGAAGGAAAAAAGAGACAAAAATTGTGAATTTATATCTTGCAATTCCTACTTTATAACTCACAATTGCCAGTTTGTATCACGACATTCTGTGAGGAAATCTCAAAAATCACCTTTTTTTGTTTTTTTTGTTCAGTGTTCAGTGTGTAATTCTTGATATTAACAAACCATTAATTACAACTGTTGCCTTTATGAAGTCCTAATTTGCTATTTATTAATAGTTTGTTAAGTAGTTTAGGAATTGAGTAGGATTAGGGATGTAGACTTTGGTCATAGAGATAATGTGCTTTATAAATATTAATAAGCAGTCAGTATGTTAATAATAGGGATACTAAAAAGCACAACTAGTTAATAGTGAGAATTGGACTCAATAATGAAGTGTTGTGAAAAATCTTATTTTTTTTGTGAATGCAAACACAGATTGGCCTGCAAAAATACATTGTAAACACAGCATTGTATAACCAGTGGACCAGTATCGCAGAAATCTATGCTTAATTGATCTAAAGATACAGAAATCGTAATGGCAATAAAATATCGTGCAGGGCTTTGACTAATTTGTGCTCCATTTCATCTCATCAGTCTATAAGAGAAATAATTGAAATGAAGGAGATTGTATATGTGGTTTCTCCGTAAAAGCATCTCTTCTTCTATCTGTGCTCACTTGTGCTCTCTGTCAAGTGGACTCCAGGCGCTCTATGGTGGAATTCACAAGAACAATTAAATGGCTGATTTGAGTCATGCATGTTCCATCAAATCTCTGACGTCACACGACAACTCTCCGCTGGCCAAATTGAAACCCTGTGTCTTCAATCCACAGATGAGAATCAGAAGCACAAAATTGAACAGTACAACAGGAAATTCGCCCCAACGCTATTTGAAACCGATTTTAACAGTGGTTGTGAAGCATTGAAAATTCCCCTCTGATACACATCTCCTGAAACAATGATTGCTCTTATGACGGATGGTTGAAACCAAGAAGACAAATTAAGGGAAATGGTATCTGATTCCACATCGTTCTGTGAATTGTATTATTGTTCACTATTGTCAGTGTGATCAAAGGCTGCATCTGTTCTGGTCGGTATGTGGTCTCAGCTGCCCACTGACACAGTAACTCAGGACTCCTCTCGTTGCCGCTCAATAGACTAAAATGCACCCATCCCGATGCGCGATTTGAGAACTAGCTTAGTGGATTAATAGCTTTAAAGTTTATATCAGACATATTAATGCTTTAGCTTTTCATACTTGCACATTTGACACAAATCTCAGCCATCATTTGCCCTCAGGAATGCTTGGCCAGTTTGTGAATTCTGTTTACATTACTGTGGCTTCCTTTTTAGTGATGCCTTATTAATAATACAGAGAGATGAGATGTGATTTATGGAGATTTATGAGTCTGCTTCATTGAGCTGGGATACTGTATGGTTTCTGTATAATGGTTCTGCACTGTAATCAATTAGTGTCTGTAACTGGGGCATGAGTCATTGTGGGGGAAATACAGCTGTGTGATATATAGACAGCAACCCTCCCTCAGTAGTGTGCCAGAATACCGACGGGATGGAGTGGGTTGGGTGGGTGGAGGGTAGACAGGGACTGACGTCAAGCCATCCTCAACACAGATGGCAGGAATGAACTCTCTGGGTCATTCTACTTCATATAGTGGAAGAATCAAGCCAAGGGAGTTTGATTGGGTGAATTTTGCTGGAATGTTTTGTTTTATATATATATATATATATATATATATATATATAATGTATGCATTAAAGCAATTGTTTTTTTACAATACAATTTTATGTATGGAAATTAAAATCATCCTACCAAGACTATGATTTTGTTTCATAGAAATGGGCATAAATCAAAAATGTGTAGCTTGTTATCTGTGACTGTCTCCCCTTTATAAGTTGCCTTCCGTTTATTCAGTCCTCGTCCGTCATCGTCGTTGTATAGTGTGTATAACTATTGTCCTTGATCATTGTTTATATTAAAATATTGTTAACTTGCTCCAGCGACTCTCTCTCCGTGCTTTGCCTTTACAAGACTGTGATAGAATGACGGACCCATAGCTACAGTTTGTGGAGGATCTCACCTCCAGACTCGCCGTTCGGCGGCGACGAAGGAATCCCGTGCCACCACAACGTGCGCATGGCAATGCCCAGCCAGCACACCAACCCCGCACCACATCCAGAGACCAGTCGACCACCAGCGGTAACAGAGATGCTGTACGAGCCCATGCCGGACAGAGAGCCAGAGCCTGCAGCGACTGCTCAAAACCGCGCTAGACAGCCCGAGCTCAGAGAGTCTGACCAAGTGCGTGAGCCGGAAACATCATCCGTCCCCGAACGGGTGTTGGTGGAGATCGGGAACTTGAAGAAAAGCCCTGCCCACATTCCTACCACTGAGGGTGAGCCAAAACAAAGAATTGACTGGTGCAAAGAACTGTCTGAAATCTTTGCAGTTGATCTGATAGACTGGCTTGGAGAGGCATTACCTGGCCCTGTATCTCCTCCGCCTCCGCTGGTTCCATCCAGCTCTTGTGACTCTGTGTTCCCTCCCTCTTCCGCCACCTCTCACACCAGTTCCATTCGCTCCTGCCTGCACCTCGGCTCACCCTCAGCCAGCGCATAAGGGAAGTGTTGATCATCTTCAGGAAATCCAGATGCAAGCCCAGATCGGTCGTGAGGATCCCTTGACTCTGCCTCCAGCCATCAAGCCCTGGAATCCACATCGATCCTTCGACCTTTCTGCTCCGCCTGGGCTCTCAGCTCCCTCACCATCACCGGTGCCCATCGTCCCACCAGCTCCACCGGGCTCCCTCGTCCCTCAGGCTCTGCCTTGGTCAGTAATCGACCATCCTCCGCCTTGAGATTCCACTCCTGTGGCTACGCCTCGTCGTTCCATCCCATCCATCTACGTCAGGCTCTTCTTTCCCTCCGGCTCCACCTTCGTCGTCAGTCGCTCCGGCTCCACAGCGCTCCTCCAGGTCCCCGCCTCGGTCGCCTGAGCCTGCAGCTCCGCATCGGCCCTCCGGATCGTCGGTGTCACCCCAGCTGTCTGTCTGCGTGACTCCATCCTGGGCTCCCTCTCCATCAGCGGCATCTCTGTCAGTGGGCTCCCTGGAGTCGGCAGCCCTTCCTCCTCCATGGCTCCTCCCTCCATCGCCTCTTGATCACCCTCTGCTGCCTCATACTCCAGTCTCCTCCCTGTCTGCTTCCACCATCCACTCCGCCCTGGACTATTTTGTTTGTTTATGTTCTGTTTTTTCCTTTATGCTCTCTCTCCCTCTTTACGCCCTCCCTTCGCTGTTGTTACTCACGGCACAAGTTTGCGCCTTTTTCAGGAGGGGGCGAAATGTTACATGTATGTATTTATGTTTTTGTTGTCAATTCCCCACGTGCTCTCTGTGACCTAGTTTTGTTTGATTAAGTATTCCGTTCAGGTGTGTAGATCGTTATCTGTGATTGTCTCCCCTTCATAAGTTGCCTTCTGTTATTCAGTCCTCATCCGTCATCGTCGTTGTATAGTGTGTGTAACTCTTGTCCTTGATCATTGTTTATATTAAAATATTGTTCACTTGCTCCAGTGACTCTCTCTCTCTGCTTTGCCTTTACACGACTGTGACACTGTGCATTTGATGGTTGGTTAACATTACCAACAGGAACATAAAGTTGAACTGAGCAAGAACTTTCCAAGAGGCTTTTTCAAATCTGTGCGTCATGAGGCAATAACCATTGTTTGCTTTCAGTTAATTCAACACAGGTTACCCGCTCTGTGCAATGTACTGTATGTGATATTTGTCAGACATATATGAGTTGGGCCAAAAGTGTATCCCAGAGAGTTACAACTGGCAAGCAGCATTACATAACACAAGCATTCATCAATAAGACAGAGATGCCATTGCTTGTTATATAACAATCTATTTATTGCACAAAGCTGGGTTTGTTCTGGGGAAAGGGAGTAGTCTGTAGTGGCCAGGGTCACATGGGTGACCAACTCAATAAAAATACGACCTCAGTTTTGCTCAGAATGCGTTCATCTGACAGGTACACTGACTTTCATTTGTTTCAGTTATTCAGTTTTACTTACAAACTTTTTCAGTTTCTCCAGAGGAATGGTCAGTATCACCAAAGGCTGTGTCTGTACTAGCCGAGCTTGAGTCAGCATGAAGTGTACATAAAATGTACTTTTTTTTTTTTTTTGCAAATTCAATGAATTGCAATTTACAAACTTGAGTTTTCTTTTCTTTTTTACTTAACTACTATGAGAAGGTAAAAGAGTGTGATTTCTGAATTGCGGAGAAAAAAGTCAGAATTGTGAGATGTAAACCTATGTAGAATTCAGAGACAAAAAAGGTCATAATTGCAAGATAAAATCTCAGATTTGTGGGAGGAAAGTCAGAATTGAAAAATATAAACTTTTTGTTGAATTGCAAAAAAAGAAGGTCAAAACTGTGAAATCCAAACAACAACAACAAAAAAAGTCAGATTTGCTAGAAAAAGTTCAGAATTGCGCTAATCTGAGATTCGAGAAATAAAGACTTCTAGCTATTACCAGTTTACGTTTTGCAATTCTTACTCAGAATTCTAATTTCATATTTTGGATTCAGATTTTTTTTCTGAGAATGATGAGGAAATAGACAGAATTGTGAGATAATAGTTCAGAACTGTGAGTCATAAACCACCCGCTTCGGATGTTATCACTCGATTGAATGGGCCGTTATCAGTCGTTATCTGCCCATTCATATGGGTCAGCAGGCCCGCAGGGGCACTTACTGGTAGGCTTAGAAGGCTGTTATGATCCATAGGACTACTGGGCATGCACACATCAATCGAACAATTTTTTTTTCTTACACTTTACGTCAATAATACTGTTTGTTATCATGGTAAAGGGTAGGTGTTAGGGTTGGGGTAGGTGTAGACGTTAAATAAACACAATCGAATCGCTAGAATAATTAATTTAATTTCAACTTTTACCAGTAGGTGCAGCAGGCCCCTACTGACCCATATGACTGGGCTGATAACGAATCGAATGGGCCCATTCAAATTGCCTCATAACATCCGAATCGCCTGAGAATTGTGAAATATAGAATCAGAATTTTTTTTTTCTCACATTTCCCAATTTACATTTTTGAATTCTCATTTTATGGAATTCTCATTTTATATGTTGAGATTCAGAATTTTTGTCTGGAATACTGAGGAAAAAGATATAGAACCAGAATTCCTTTAAAAAAGACTACTGCAGTACCGTAGACTCGCTGAGGTTTGTCCAAGAAGTCTCTAGATTTGTCGCTAGTCGCTTTTAGGGAAAAATGTCGCCAAGGGGGTCAGAATAGTCGCTATAGAGACAAAAGTCGCTAATTTGGCAACACTGATCTGTTGACAACAGACAGCAAAGAATGATGGGCACGCTTGATATGATGGGAATTGTAGTTCCCGCTATCGAAAAAATTATATATAGCGGTACGACGGTATTTACAATACCGTTACATCCCTATCATACAACTCACATATCAAATGTATTGCATAAGAGTATGACATTAAGCCTTTCTCCCATGTGCAGCTGTTTGAAAAATCTTTATAATTATGAGTGCATTAAAATCAGGAAATGTGTGTGTCTGACAGCAGCTGATCTCTGGAGGCGAAAGGGAGCCGGTGGGGTCAGATTACCTCAGCGCTCATGAGAAAACATGAGTCTGGCTTAACCGTGAGACCCTTGTCATTCTCCATCCACTCACACATTCGTTTATGGCCTCAGGACACATTTCTGATACACTTTGCCAATGCATTTCTAATATGCTGAACAAAGCATCGCAGGCATAATTCTAGGTTAAAGTTTTGTCTGATACTTACTTCAAGCGGCAGTGCTAATGTAGACATGCATGGGTCATGTTACGAAAGCGGAAGTAGTAAAATGATACCGGCTCTGGCACATTCTGTGTTTCTCAATTATTCCAGCTGTTATCCCTAGTCTCTGAAAGCCGTAAAATGTTGCAGAATAATCAATTATCATAAATATACTCCAATTGCCAGATTTCCTCTGAAGTAATTATATAAATGGTATTAGCTCTAAAAGCATCACCACTTGACTGATGTAATGCTGATCTGGAAGAAATAGAGAAATGGGATCAAGCACTTTTTGAATAATTATGGCACTACCAACTGACAGGGTGCAAAATAGGGCCTTTTTTATTTTTTATAACTAAATAATAACTAAATATTGCATGTGCTATTTTATTTCCTCCTTATTTTACACAAAACTTATGCATTTGGCAGATGCTTTTATCTAAAGTGTCTTTGAGTCTTTTATATATATATATAGGATTCAGATTTTAAATTAAAATATTTCTTAACAGGGGTAGCTTTGGCCTTTTTTGTACTTATTTATAAACTCATACCATAACAAAAAAATAATAGTAATAATAAAATCAGTATTACAATAACTTGAGTAATAGGGTTAACAGTTAAGCTTGATCAGTGTAGTCATCTGAGAAACCGAAATAAGGTTATTCACTTGTCTTCCCATCATGTTGTTGAAAATGTTTTAATTATGTCACATCCTGTGTTTCATAATGTCATGGGACCTTCCTTTTTTTTGTACTAGAACAATTCATGTGGTAAAAGAGCTACACGTTATGTTACATGCAAAGCTAAATATTTTTTGTGGTAACACAAAAGTATTTGTGTTAATTAAATTAGTACCAGTAATTTCAATATTTGTCAGTTTGTATCTTAATTGTTTAATCAATCAATCACTTTTCTTTATATAGCGCTTTAAACAGTACAGATTGTAACGAAGCACTGAACATTATCAAATAGGAGAATAGAGTGATGGTAATGTATAATGACGAGATTATTTATCAAATGCAGTGACAGTCTCTGTTATCCAAACGATGATAAGCACTAGAAATTAGGTGCCCCCTAATTTCTTAAATACGCCACTTTCTGCGCAAAAGGTGGGATTTATAAAAACAAACATCATGGGAAAACTTGCGCACCTGCAAAAAACTCTGACCCATGCGTGCAAACTGTAAAGTCACATAAAGTTACATAAAGTCATAATGCAGAAGTTTAACCAAGATTACTGTTTATGAATTTAGACATTTGTGGTGGATTGGCTTATGAGAAAATATTTTTTTAGCGAGAAAAATGATCAATGATGCACACTTACTTCGATATTATGGCCAACACTGCTGGATTCGGGTGGTTGAACGCTTCGTTATCCGGATTGAATAAGTCTAATAACAATAGCTTACTGTACTGAACTATTTACATGGAGGTGTTGATGTTGTGTGAAAGCATCTCTAAAACATTATTAAAGGTGCCATAGAATGCTTTGAGAGAATATTTTAAATTGTTCTCTGATATGTACATAGAAGGTATGTAGCTTA
>JAUMHQ010000065.1:4541671-4558640 GCA_032361165.1 Enteromius paludinosus | reverse complement strand
TATTTGTACTTCTCGTCTCCTCCGCTCTCTCGCCACGCTGAGAAGCACGGCTGCACTCCACAGCGACGCACTCACACGAACACCCATTCGTAACACACAGTATATATATAAATATATTTTACATTGACATTTTGTTAAAATCTTTTGTTATTGCAGATGGATTCCTGTGCGGGCACAATTCAACTGCTGCTCAGGGAAATTATCTGGAAGCTATCAACTTGTCTTTCAATGGTTTGTAATTGTGCATTTAGTCATCAGTCCCATCAGTAGAGATTTTTGTCTCAATCAATCAGTGTCCTGTTTTGTATCTTTCAGTCTTTGATAAGCATTACATCAACCGTAACTTTGACCGTACGGGCCAGATGTCAGTGGTCATTACTCCAGGAGTGGGTGTGTTTGAGGTTGACCGCTTGCTCATGATCCTCACCAAACAGCGCATGATTGACAATGGTCAGTGAGCGTGCTTTACATTCGCTGATGCTTGAAGCACAGAGCGATGGAAATGTAATGGTATGACATCTTCCTAACAGGCATCGGTGTCGATCTGGTATGCATGGGAGAGCAGCCCCTCCATGCTGTTCCACTCTTCAAGGTTGGTAAAAACCACATTAGATTTGGCATTTGAGAGTAAGATCGGATATATATATATATGTTTTTAAACTTCTAATTTGGGTAAAATATTTTTACATCATTTCGTTAGTTACATAACCGCACAGTTCATGGAGACTCTAGAATTGGTGATGACTACAACCTTCCTCACTGGATCAACCACAGGTGAGATTTGAGAGCTGTTGCTATTATCTGTCAGGTGTTTGCTAGGGTATGCTAACTACCCAGTGCACCTTAGCAACCACGTAGTCGTCAGTAGCAAGGTAAAAGAGACATCTTTAAAGTCTCAATCATATAGGCTTGGGTTTGTGCTTTTAGTAAAAAAGATTGATCACTAAAAATTACTAATGTTATGCAGATAATTGTTTTGTGTATTTAAATTGGGCTATAAATATAACAATATATATTGATAATAACTTATGCTAAATCTAAGTTATTATCAATATTACTAAATCTAAATTATTGCTGAACTAATCTTCTAGAACACTTAAAATTTAAGCTTGTCATCTATTTTATTGTAGAGAAATACATTATTTTTGTATGGTAAAATTTACCTTTCAGAGCAATAATAATAATAATAATAATAATATGGTTTATTAAAACATCATTATTATTATAACAGATATCAGATATAATTTGGTTCATACTGTGTCGTGCAGCACGTTATTTGACACATACTAAAAATTCAAAGTTCTCTTGTAAATGTACTATGTAATGATTTTACATCAAGTTATGTTTGTTTGCATTAATTTTTGTATTAACAAACATGTGGAATGCATTTCCTTCACCATTAGTAGTGTGACATGTGCTTAAAATAAAAATTGGAGAACTGGTCCCAACTAAGTCTGGTTTCTCCCAAGTTTTTTTTTCTCCATTCTCTCATGGATAGGGTTTTGGTTCCTTGCTGCTCTCGCCGCTGGCTTGCTTAGTTGGGGGCACCTAGTTTCTAGTGATTATCGTCGTTTTGATTACAGAGACTATCTCTGCATTTGATAAATAAACAGTTAAAACTCTTTATAAATCATTATACATTACCATCACTCTGTTCTCCTATTTGATAATGTTCAGTGCTTTTCTACATTCTGTATTGTTAAAAACGCTATATAAATAAAAATGATTGATTGATTGAAAGAATATTGTAATAATATTTCTTACTGTATTTACCATCCCTATGATAAAACACTTATAGATTAATTCAGGTGAGCTCACTATAATACATATGAATTCTACAGCTTTTACACATCAAAGAGCCAGAACTCATGCAGCTGTTTTACACCACGAATCAAGCTGGCAGGAAAAAAGGTTCGAAATATTACACTTTAACTGACATCATCTTGTGACTTTGTAACCTTTTTTTTTTTAGTTAAAACTGCTAATGAACCTGCTGTCTCTCTGATTTCTTTTCATTTTAAGGCTCATGCTGAGAAAGCTAAAAGCAGCAAAGAACACTGTAAGTAGGTCAATAGTAGCTTTTGAATTTTAGTGAAAAATTGTGTGTGATGGTTTGCTGTGATTTGCTCTTGAGCTGAATTTATATTTCTCAGCTCTTGGTGCACCAAAAGATGAGAACAGCCTACCGATCCAGGTAGACTATGATGCATATGATGCTCAGGTCTTTAGACTTCCTGGACCTTCCAGAGCCCAGAGGTCCACCAACTTCAGGTATGTTTAAAAGAGCAAAAATCCTGTAAATAGTTTTAAATTTTAGTTTCAACCAGTTGAATTATGACTGCAGTGCAGCAAATCTGCTTGCTTTGAGCTTCTGGATGGGAAGACACTTGAATGTTAGGATCATGTTAGGATCAGTGACCAAAATAACCCCAAAATGGTTTGGTGGGCTGAAATCAATTCTTGGAAATGGTGACATTTAATTAGTGTGTCTAATTAATTAGTTTTTTTATAGTGTATGAAATCCATATTTGTATGGTCACTAGGGCTGGGTTTACAGTGTCTATTCTTTTTTTATTTTAATATATCTTTATATTAATGAATCTTTTAGCCTGTGCTGTTTTCTGTTTACATGTGAACGAAACTTCACTAAAAGTGATATACAATATTCATAATAAGCTTTGTGCTTTTTCATGTTTGATATGAAATAAAGCCTCAACTTTCAAAATCCTGTCAATTTTAATATAAAAATCAAACAAGTTTTAGCACTGTTTAATGTAGCGTGACAGATTGATGCAGTGCCTCACTTAAAGTGACCCATAACTGACATCAGAAGAACTTACTAATAATGTCATATCTCATGTAATTGCATATTCAGTGTCTCAAATTTTGAAACAAATCAATAAAATGGCTCGTAAACAATTTAACTTAACATTACATTTACCTGATGAAAGTCATTTATTTAAGACTAAAAGATAAACCAAATGAATTGAAACTAAGCTTTTAATGACGCTTCTTATTTAATTGTTAGAATTCAAAAGTAGAAATATAATTATTTAATTACAAAGATGACATACCTGCAATTAAAATGTTTCTATAATGTCCATTTCAATGTTTTGTAAAAATAATTATAATAATTTTGGTGTATAACTAGTTGAGACACTTTTTCATATTAACCAATTTCTTCTGTTTGTATGGCAGTTCATACATTTAGCCTCTAATTTTGTGTGTCAGGTCGAGTCGAGAGAGAGAGTCAGCCAGCAGGAAAAGTTGGGGCTCAACAGATGTTGGCGGTGTAGTGGGCAGCTCTCCCCCAACCAGGCCTACAGGACCAGAAGAACAGAGGAGCCTGGCATCAGATGACAGTCTAAGCCATATCTCCAACATCCTGCTTATCCCACGTCCGGCTCAGGGCCAATATGAGGTCAGCAGCTCCCTGGGGTACACCAGCTGCACAAGAGGTACGGAACCGATCAGAGAGCACCTGTGTGTTGATGTAGTTTGAAACTGAAACATCTGGTTGATGTTTGCTGCTTCTTGTCTGTCTCATTGCAGAATTGCTAGAAAAGATGGTAGAATCCCAGAGGGACTCCAGCGCTCCCGGCCGTTTCATGGTGGGAAGTGCTGAGTCCACCCTTCACATACGGCCTGGTGGTTACACGCCGCAGAGGGCCCTCATCAACCCATTCGCCCCCTCACGTATGCCAATGAAACTCACCTCCAACCGCCGCCGCTGGATGCACACATTTCCTGTGGGTAAGTGATACATGTGAAATACTTGCTTCTGGTTGGTAAGTCTGCATTCTGTGGTCAAATACTTTGCATAATGACAGTGCTGGGTAGTAACCAGTTACATCAAATCTGGATTGCTTAATCAGATTCCAAAAAAATAAGTATTTGTAATTACATTATATTACATTGTAAAATACTTGTAATCAGACTAAAGTTAATGTTCATTGATTACATGAATACTAGGGGTGTAACGATACATGTGTTTGTATTGAACCTTTCAGTATGAGGCTTTCAGTGTGGTTTCATTACAAACTTTGTTGGACTATTGGAGATTAAAAGAGCGTGTAATAAAAGTGTGTAAACTATAAAAGGGAATAAAAGTGTGTGAACTACAGTATAATGTTCTCAGTGCCACATGCTGTCTGCCAAGTGGTGTAGCGGGCAATAACCTCTCCATGCTGGAGTGCATCGACATGATCTTGTATCAACGGTAGCCAGAGATATGTTGTTTAAAAACATGAATAGGTAATAATCAGATTTTCAGATTTTATTTCAATTAAAATTACAATTGATTTGCCCCACAATATTTAAAACGGGTCTATTAAATACAATGATTTAAAGGCCTATTAGGGTTGTGCCGATAGACGATAGGATCGTGTATCGACGATAGTCAGAGCTATCAATGATACCAGATGTCTTTGTCGATAGTCAAGACAATATTGGGCTCGTTCTCCTATTAATGTATAAAATTATTATTATTATTATTATTATTATTATTATTAAGCAGCCTATTATTATTGGGCTACCATTATCGATTTGCCTCACTATTTCACTCAGCGCCGCACATACACGCAAATTAGTGCTAGAAGAGACATCTTTTTAACATCCTTAACAGCTATGTTTTCTTTTTTGTTTTCTTTTACAGCACATTAACTAAAAAACATTGTTGCTTGTTCTTCATTTTTAATATTCAATTTTTAAAAATGCAGTTAATAAGTTATCAGTGTAAAACAGTGCTCGTCGTGGGACGCGCGGAGCAGAGCGCTGTGACTTCCGTAGCTATCCGTTTAATTTAACTTTACTTCAAAAATATAAACTTCGGCTTTCTGAAAATACTTTCATCTTTAACGTGTTCGTTTAAGTCCAATATTTAGTTTAAAACTGTTGGGTCTTTAAAATAAATCTACTTTTGATTTTCACTGTGTCTGATTTTTAAACTGATACTTGAACTTGTAGGACGCACGGTCCTATAATAACAATGTATGACTGCTGTATACAAATATATAAATAGCTGTTTAAATATTTTTATATTTAACATGTCAGTTTTCAATATGTTTGAAGGTATAGTATTTCGGTTACTGGCTCTCTTTCTCTCTCTCTCACGTGGTTTAAAATCATCAAATAGCCTGTGATAAGTACAGAGATCCTCTCTCTTGCCCCCACCCACCCAATGATAATATCATGTACAGTATCAGCGATCTCACAGGCTGGCGATATGACGATATGAAAAATTACCATATCGCGCAACCCTAAGGCCTATAATTAAAATATTGACACTGCAGTCATCAATAAAAATAAAATGAAATAAAATGCTTTATTTAGCAAATTTAAAGCACCAACTTTAAAAAAACACCCTGTTAATTCCAAGTATGCTTCTTTTCCACTATAAACAGGCTACAAGACAAGTATTAGGGAATAAATGAAAACAGAAATTTATAACCATTATCAGCACATGATAGATTGAAGTATATTAGTGTCTGAGAGAATATCATCATAAAACATAAATCATAAAACAAATACCCATTTTAATATTTGTACATGTTGTCCCAAAACATTTTAGCAGGATGTAACATATACTTAGTATATTTCTTTTGGTATCTCTCGTCCAGTCTTGTCCATGATGGACTCTTGTCCATCATTTTCTCAAATCCCTCTTTGTTAAAAGTGCATTCACACCTGAGGTGACTTGGGCGCATACATCTTGCTATTCGCGTGTAGTTGGACGCTTGAGCATGTCGAGTTTACGCCTGTTTCACACTGCACGCATCAGCAGGGCATAAACAGTGCGTATTTTTTCTGGCGCCCATGTAGCCCACCCTTAAATCTACCTATACCACCAAACCTGTCCCTAACATTACCTGTATCCCACCTCAAGAGCAGCAAAAGTGTTTTGCAATATAATATGACCACACTAAGTACATTGTACCTATTTTTTTATGTAAATGCACAGTAGCTAAGGCCATCTAATAGAAAGTGTGAACAGATTAAGTTACTAACAACAATTTTTGTAATGTAATTTGCAGTCGGTAACAGACTTCATTTTGTAAAAACACAAATCTGCCCAGCACTGCATAATGACTGCTGAACTAGAGTCTAGTAGTTCTCTACATGTTTTACATGATATTTGTTTGGATGTTCAAGGCCCTTCTGGAGAGGCAATTCAGATCCACCATCAGACACGACAGAACATGGCAGAGCTGCAGGGTGGTGAGCAGAGAGACCCAGCTCGTACCTCTGCCGAACTGCTGGAACTGGCCTATCACGAAGCTACGGGAAGGTCAGTCACGCGCACATGAGTAAGAGGTTATTTGGAAAGGGAACATGTACAATGTAATAAAGCTAATGACTAATAAAGGTGTAAATGTGTGTTTTAGCAAGCGGACTACATCCCGTCATACAGGAGAAAATGGACTGTATATCACGGGAGTTCCTGACAATGTCTCTGGAAGCCCAGCTAGTAGCAACAGCACTGGTGATTTTTCACTTAAATAATCTACTATTATACACTGGTCTAAAATATATTTATTAAAAAGTCTATGAATGAGTGATTAAGTGCCGATTCTTTGCACTTTGCATGAGAAGGGTAGTGTGATTCCCAAATGTATAATCATTAGGAGTCAGTTCTTTGTAGCAAATCAAAAACAAAATGCAACTTTTGTAGTCTGATTCACAAACAAATGACTCTTATGGGTCGGTTCTTTGTAGTGATTCAGAAACACACAATATGACTAGTGTAGTCCAAGTGCCAAACAAATTTCTTTTGTGACCAAAGGACCTGTGTGAATTTCAGTGTGAATCAAAAAACTTGCAGCCTGACGGGTGTAGTCTCATTCCATAATTACTTATCATATAAGACATAAAACACAACTTGTGGAGTCCCAAACAAATGACGTTCATGCATTATGTAGTATGACCAGTGAGTGATATTGTTGTTACTGCTCTTACTTTTATAGGAACACCAGTAAACCGTGGTTCTTTTGAGGATTACTCAAGTCCAGATCCGAGTGAGTTCTTCCCCATCAGTGAAGAACGTCTCCATTATCCATTCACTTCCACATAAAGGAAAATTGGTCTCATATATATCCTTAGAAATACACATTTGTTAGCTGCAATTGCTTAAATACATTAATATTTCAGTGGAGAAGGGATTAGGGCAGGAAATTTGGGATTTGCTGTTGATTTAAGGTATTGAAGTCTTTGTTTTTACCTTTGATTTTGTCACTTTTGGGTTAGTTACCTCAAATCAGGTGTGCCTTTAAGTGAATTACTGTTCTTTATCTTTGTATAAGGTTGTTTGGGTATCTCAGGCCAGTGGGGTAGATCATAGTTGAGTGGCTGTGTTTATGGGTGAAAGTTTGAGGAGCAAAAAAGGTGGTCCACAAGCTCTGAGGGAATTCACTAAACTGTTGTGCCACTTGGGTGTTTATCAATTTGTTATTGTCTGAACAATTAACCATTTTGTTCAATTATAGTGTAAAGGGGTTATGTATAGCATAATAGTTGGCTATTGATTTTCAAAAATAAGAATTAAACAATTGTTCCATTAGTGTGTAAAATGTATAGGTCAAGTTAACTTGCTAATTGTCTAGTAATTTTCACAAATAAATTTTGAACGTTTGTTCCAATAGGCTGTAAAGGGTGTAGGCCAAGCTAGCATGCTAATTGGCTAGTAATAATAACAAATTGGATTTAACCTTTGTTCAGTTAGGGTTTCTTGGATGTAGGCTAAGCTAACACGTAATTGGCTAGTGATATTCACAAGTTAGGATTGAACATGTATTCCAATATGGTGTAAAATGTGTAGGTTAAGCTAACATGTTTATTGACTATTAATATATTTACAAATAATTCTTTATTTAGAGTATAAAGGTTGAAGGCTAAGCTAGTACGTCAATCAGCTGATGATATTAAAAAATGCGGAACATTTGTTTGTTGTTAGCGGCATAGGAGAAAGGCACCGATATACTTCAAACAAAATCGAAGAACAAACTGAAATGACACCATTTTTAACTAAATCAGGCCAAAACAAAGTTAGTTTTGAGTTTGACTTGGCAGTTTGAATTGGCCCACCAAAGAAAACTTTTTGGCGAGTTTGTTTTGACTCCTTAACAGCTTTGGGCTACCGTTTGAGGCCATTACACAATTGGTGGGTGTGTTCTAAAAAACCCTGTTATAGTATATATATCCACACCTGTACGTTTGCTCGCGGAGAGACTGTAAAAAATTAAGCGAAAGCAATTATTTCCTACAAAGAAATGCAGTTAGTGTCAAAAGCGAAAAATAGTTATGCAAAAAGCAACATAGAGAAACACAAGATACAAGTTTCCCAAAGCCATGAAAAGAATGAAAGGAAAGGTAGCAAGCAAATAAAAGTTACACCATATTGCTGCTGCTGGTGTTGTTTTGTTCTTCTTTCAAAGTGAATTTAAAAGGTATACAATAAATGAACTTTTGTTTTTATCAAACTTGTATGCTACTTGCGACCGTCGTGGGTCATGGTTACATTAATCTACACCACGCCTCCAGCAGCACGGGGGTGTCAGAATGTTCGGAAACAGTGAACTTTGTTTGAAGTATATCAGGGCCTTAAGCTAGCATTTTAATTAGCTGGTGATATTAACAAATGTTAGACTTCTCTAACATATAAAGCCATAACATACATAAAGATGTGTAAGTGTAATTATAGTGAACTGAATCGGGTGCTAACACGACAACTAAACATCGCTAGCATTGTGCGCAATTTCTTTTTAGTGAATTCCACCTCAGATTGTAATGGGATTTCTGACTTTCTCTCTGTACCATCTATTTCCAAAATTCCCCTTTCTCTCTAATCAAGTATCAAACTTCAGTTCCCTCCCGCTCACAAGCTTTGTAACCTTCAATAAAATCACCAATCACAAGTAAAATCACACTGCCACACTCTCACGCATGCCTTGCCTAAATGCTACAAGTACTGGTCGTCTTTTCTGCCAATCATGTGTTTGTACAGATGGCCGTTTACACTTATTACTCATCAGTGATGTCACAATGCTCACAGTGCCTTTAGTGCATGTTAATTTTGCATGTAGTATTCACTGTAATTTCAGTTCAGTTACGACAATGATGGTAACACACTCCTTTTTATTTTCCCACTTTCTCTTTCTCTCTTTCTCCTTGTTCTGCGTGTTGGTATGTGTCTGTCTGCCTGAAATGTTTCACCCTCTTGTCTTTTGCCTCTTTCTCTCTAAATCTGTCTGCTAATTTTCAATCGGGCTTTATGTGTGAATGTGTATGAATGCAATCTGTTGCGTCCATGTGGTATGTGTGTCATGCGCTGTGGGACGCTGTGTGTGTGTGATGGGGGTGCCCCTGAAGTCCTGCTGCTATCTGCCCCTCCGACAGTGCCTAGTTTTTGCTGCACGGTTGGGGTGGACTGGAAGTCCCTCACCACTCCTGCCTGCCTCCCGCTCACCACCGATTATTTTCCCGACCGCCAAACCCTGCAGAATGACTACACAGAGGGCTGCTACGACCTGCTGCCACACACTGACCTGGAGAGGTACAAAGATGGGTTGAGGTTGGGTGGTATAGTTAAAAAGAAAAACTGCTATCGGACTATCGGTGGGGTTAAGTTCAAGACTCTGTGGCGGTCAGTCTTCCCTAATTTAAGTCTGAGAAATCTTGGCATTGTCATTGCCAAGAATGGAATATGTACATTGGTACATCTTCTAACATGTTTTTTTTAAGGATTAGTTCACCCAAACTGTATTTAATCTGCAGTTGTTTACGCCTAGTGGTTAAGTGTATGCATGCGTTATGATAGTAGAAGACATAAGTAAGACGTGAAGTTTCATTTTTGGGTGATCTAAAACTTTAAAGGCTAGAAAATAAAAGGCTAGACACTGCATCAGTTAAAGCATCGTATTAATCACTGCAATAATTACGTTTTCAAAGTTAAATATTTAAATTCAGACAGTGACTTTTTGGCCTGGCAATGTATATATGTATATATATATAGGCTAATATAAAGTTCAACATTTGGCTTCTAGGAGTATACTTTTACTTTTGTTAAAGCTATCAGCCCCCATTTATCCAGCCATTTAATTTATCATGTTTGTTACCATTAAACTGTTTATGATTTTACAAAAAATCTCCACCAATTGAAGAGCTGAAACAAAATCTATCTATCTGCCTATAAAAGTGCACATTTCTCAGGTATTCTCACACTTTTTAACCACGTTATATATTATGTATATTGAAGAGATAAGACTAAAATTAATGCCATCTTTTATAGACGTGATGATGAGACTCCAGTGATGGCGGCCCATCAGGTCTTTGAAGAGTTCATCTGTCAACGACTGATGCAAGGCTACCAGATCATTGTACAGCCTAACAGGAAGCCACAGCCGGCTATAGCCCCGCCCCTCAGCAGCAGCCCCCTTTATTCCCGAGGTACATCCCCTACTGCCCCCCCTCCACTCCTTTATGAAGCTCTGCAAACTAGTTGGCTTTTGAAAAATAGACCAGTCTTCTTGTTATAAATCACGTTCCATTGTAATGCAGGTCAGAGATTTAAAGGTATGCTTTTCAGGGCTGGTGTCTCGACGGAAACCAGAGGAAGAGGAGAGCGTTTACTGGCTCAGTATGGGAAGAACCTTTCATAAAGTCTGCCTTAAAGATAAGATCATTACTGTCACCCGTTACCTCCCAAAGTTAGTTTGTCATTCAGCTTCAATTTATTTCATTTGTTCTTCTAGAAATGCCTCAACTGTATTTTGTGTGTCTTTAGGTATCCCTATGAATCCACACAGATTCAGTACAGCTACAATCTGTGCCCTCCACATGCAGATGCCCACTTCCTGCCATTTTGGGTGGAGTTCAGCCACGAGCGGCTGGAGGAGTACAAATGGAACTACCTTGATCAGTACATCTGTTCTGCAGGCTCAGAAGACTTCAGGCAAGTGGCTTTACTAACCCCACTGCTCTGATGCAAAAAGGCAGATGCCCATAAAATTCCATTCCTCTCTTTTCCACAGTCTTATTGACTCTCTGAAGTTCTGGCGCACGCGCTTCTTGCTGCTGCCAGCGGGCGG
Organism: Enteromius paludinosus; assembly: GCA_032361165.1. Classification (NCBI taxonomy): domain Eukaryota; kingdom Metazoa; phylum Chordata; class Actinopteri; order Cypriniformes; family Cyprinidae; genus Enteromius; species Enteromius paludinosus. The sequence continues at coordinate 4,547,559 of JAUMHQ010000065.1, read as the reverse complement.
AGCCAGGCGAGTGGCGGATGGTGAGGGTCACTGGGACGTGTATGGGGAGGGAATGGGGGCAGGGCGGGATGGCCTCTCTGGCACTGGCGATTGGTCTCTTTTGGATGGATTTATTCGCTTTTTGGAAGGCCTGAACAGGATTCGTCGTCGTCACCGATCTGATCGAATTATCCGCGTAAGTGCACTGCTAACAGGATAAGTACAAATGAGTCATTAAAGGGATAGAACCACTCATCTTGGTGATACATCTTGGTGACTGTTATACTGTTTATTATAGAAAGGAGCTACTATTAAAGGCCTGCAGGTGACAGGAGCCCTTTCATCCTACAACCCGGAGCCTATTGCGCCCCCTGTGGGCAAAAAAGGCACCTCTGCCCTCTCTGCACTCCTGGAGCTAGATCAGACACAGAAGTGAGTTGTGCAGACAGATATCGGCAAACCAAAGTAAAATACCACAGTGCTACATCAATGGGAAACAAGTCAATGAAACAATGCCATTTATCTAGTGCCACATATGGTAAGGGTTTTATAAAAATGCCAGAGATTCCAGGCTTTTTTCTAATGCTGGTGAGATGTCTTTGATCTGCAGGAGTTTAGAAGAGCAGCAGCTTGCTGCACAGCATGGTGGGAAATCATGTGGACCTTTTAGTGAAGCTGCCAGCGTTGCCCTAACAACCACCTATGTCGATAGCCCCCGTAAGGTGAGAGCCTGAGGCAGTCCGTTGAACGGACTGTGCTGTTGAGTAGTTCCTGGCTTCCTGTGTACCTCTTTGTAATTTTTGAGTTGAAAAGAGAGCTATTATATTTCTACAATGTGTTTTGCTTGCTGGCTTTTTTTGTGTAATTATCACCTTTGTCTGCTTGGTCTGATCATGGTGTTTAAAACAGAATTAAAAGTTAGTAATAAATGCAACTATTATAAAATGCCACAATAATGTACTGTCAGGGGGTAATTAATATGTGATTTAGTTGCCACATTTTTAATAAGTTAACAGCTCAGCTTTTAATTTAGTTCTTAATGTCTTCCTGTTGTCTCACTCTCAATATTGAATCATGGATATTATTTGCAGTGGGTTTGTTTTCTTTCTCCTTCCTTGTCTATTTTGACCTCTGCCTCTGCCTCTTCCTCTTCCATTACTGACTTGTTCTTGCTCTGATCTCTGGGGGTCATTTTCTCTTTCTGGTGTTTTCATCCTAAAACGCTGACAGGATGCTGCCTTCATTTTGGACTTTATTCGTAGTCCACGTTCCTCCTACATCTGTCACTCTCAGGTCAGTCACTGCCCTCTCTCTGCTCTGTGAAAGCCGTCTGTCTCTCTCAGTGCACTTGTGCCTGTGTACTTATCTAACCTCTCATTGGAATTAAAATGTGAAGGTCGTTTCTATCTGTTTTTTTTAGTCAGAGTGAGTATGAAGAGTCATTCCTGTTTGTGTACCCATACTTGATATAACATAAAAAATAAAAGCCATTCACTTCATTTAACATCTTAACCACCAAGAGTTCTGCTGTAGTGTTAGACTGGATCACTCCTGTTGTCCAGTGGAAGAATGCATGTGCACTTTTTGTTTAATCTCACTTCACATCCTGTTCTCATTTGGAGTACTGCTAATCTCACGTAGCCAGATTTTTGTCTAGCGGCATACAGTAACTGTTCCACATTGTAGCTAATTCTGGCCAGGAGCAGATGGGAAGAGGCCATCTGACCAACAAGTAAAGCGAGTCTTCAAATTTAGCTTTTTTTACTACATGATACCACACTTATAAGGCCACAGTAATGGATATGCATGCATTAAAGTGCTAAATCATGTAATATCAAAGCAGTTTATGAAGTGAGGTTACATCAAAGAATTTGGTAGAAAATATGTGTAGACAAGTACCAGATATTTTCATGATATACTACTGCTAGTCACCGGATGCAGATAGCATGAATATATCTCAGCATATTGCACCCCTTGTCAGTCCTGTGCAGTGCTGTTTTTAAATTTATTTGCATGAGGAAGATATCTTGACACATTCCCACTGGGTTCCTCAGCTGCCAGCTGAACAGGTTTCAGCAAATCACACTGAGGGTGGGTTGTTGGACAAAGGAGGCAACCAACCAGGAGAGAGAACATCAGCTACATCCCAAACCACAGGAGACCCAACCCCAGGCACTGGTGCAGAAACTGGGTGAGAGAATGCGTTATTCTAACTGTCAAAACATGGCTTCCTCTATATTCAATTCAGAATATTCAATTTTCACGTTGCATACAGCGTGCAGGGTGGGTCCAGTGGATTGAGTCTTTCCTCATCTTCCACACTAATGGAGATCCTGGAAGCCATTAAGCATCCCATGTGAGAGTCTTTGAAGCCTTAATAATTTATTAGGGTTCTATTATGTCACCCACGTGTGATAAATTGACTTCTTGTTCTTGCAGCACTGGAGTGCAGCTTCTGACAGAGCAGAGGGGCCTGCCTCCCAACTGCTTTGTCAGTGCTGAGGTTGTACATTGGCTGGTCAGCACTGTGGAGAATGTTGCCACACACGGCATTGCAGTAGAAATCATGCAGGTAAAATTGAGAACATTGCAAAACTAACAGTAGTCTGTGTTTGTCTTTAAAAACTTGACTTATCTCCCGTAGAAAATGCTGGATGATGGTCTGATTACGCATGCCTCCGGTGATGCTATGCGAACATTTGTCTATGGGTTCTACCTCTACCGGATTGTTGACAAAAACAATGAGAAGGGTAAGAATTGACTTGATTGTCAAGATTACTTGCCTCGGGGTTGCCAAGTTTCTGCAGGTTGCTAGGTTGCTACTAGTCATTCCTAAAGGCTGGAAATACACTACACGACTTTTAAAATCTGAACAGGGCAAAAATCACATAGTGTATTCCAGGCTTAACTGTATCAATGGAGATTCATAAACAGTGATTTGCAAAGCAACTGGAGTTATCTCCAACCTTATACAGGATCACCTACTAGGTGATTTTCAACTTCTGGTGATTTTGACTGAACACTCTTTTTTTTTTTTTTTGGAAGCGGGCTCATTCTCCAACTACCCCATAGTTAATAAGATTAGTTTCACTGTTTTGGAATCTGTTCAGCCGATCTCCGGGTCTGGCGATTAGCACTTTTAGAATAGATCATTAAATCCAATTAGACCAGTAGCACCACGTTAAAAATGACCAAAAAGTTTAGATATTTTTCCTATTTAAAACTTGACTTTTGTAGTTATATTGTGTACTAAGACCAGCGGAAATTGAAAAGTTGCGATTTTCTTGCCCGATATGATTTGGAAATATACTCCCATTCCAGCATAATAATCAAGGAAGTTTGCTTGCCGTAACATGAACGCAGTGCTATCATGCAGTGCTTGTGAAAAATAGTCCCCAGCTTGCAAGACTCGCTCCCTGTGCAAGCAAGAGGGTCTGGCTTATTAACTATGGTGGAGTTGGCGAATGAGCCTATTTCCAAAAAAAGTGTGGAGTGTTCCTTTAACTGATAGCAGTGTTCAGATTGCAGATCCTGTGAGCATCACTCTCTGCAATCCCATTGTTAGCACGACTGTGTCTTGGTGCTTCTACCCTTCATGAAAACAGACCTCTATTTCCTGCAGCCCCTACACCTCAGCTGCCCCCAGCGGGAGCCAATGTATGGTCTGCTGCAGCTTTGGAGGACTTTGCCCTGTTCCAGAGGAAGTGGTTTGAGGTGGCCTTTGTTATGGAGGAACGTCGGCCCTGTGACTTACCTGCTTTCCTCCTGCCCTGGTTGCCCAGCCGGCCAGCCTCGTATGCAAGTAGGCATAGCTCCTTCAGCCGCAGCTTCGGAGGACGCAGCCAAGCTGCCGCACTGCTAGGTACACACAGCCGGGTCTGATCACAGAGCAGCCATACTCCACAACTTAAGGCAGTATGCCATACTCCATCCCCTAAATGTTCTGAAAGGCTAGTTGGGAGAACGAGTAACGCAAAGTCAAATCATTTCTTCTCATAATACAAAAGCATTTAGATATCATCTATGCCATCTACTACTCAACCCAAACTTCCGCAACTCAGCTAACATAAAAAGACTGCAACAACACATTCTTCTCAGGAAACATTGCTCTTGATTCAACCACTTTTATCAAGATATTGTACTCATGCAAATCTAATCATCTGACTTTGTGTGACTCTTCTCCATTCTGGCACTTCATGCTGTTGTAGTAAAGTAGTACACCTTTAGTTCATCCTGTTCATTCCTGCAATACCCAAATCATGTTGATGATACCTTGATTTGCTTTCTGAATGATTGATGTAGACAGTTTTTGAAATTCTGCAATTATAACCATCCCAATTAGCCATTAATTGGTGTCAAAGTACATGCACTATCCAAATAGCATGGTTACATGTATTCTATCCAATCAGGGCACAAATTGCTTTGCAAGCCGTTCCAATCTGAGCATGGACTGATGCCCCAATACACCAATCAAACCGCTGTGTTGGGTGGGCTTTAATGATGTCTTGTACACCAGTAGTGCATGCTGTGGTAAAGTAGTGGCTGTGGTCCTGTAGTGCTGTGGTATGGGTTCTTTCTGCTCTCCTCCATCTGTCCTGTTCCCGCTGGATGAGTGATGTTCCTGCATTGTTCCCAAACCTGAGCAAAGCTTTTTTGCCAAGTCATTGCCTTTCTGACTTTGCTTACGGCACCAATGCACTTAGCTTTCAGTGTTTTCCTGTCATAGCAGCTTCATACATTTTGCCTTTAATATACTGCATGTTAGAAAATCATCTGAGAATCATTCTCAAATTTTGTTACAGATGTCATGAGCACTAATTTGCAATAAACTCTTACATCACAATTACTTTCCATTGACCCATTAAAGGTCTTAATTACTGACCTCTGTCATTTCATCCTTTTGGCAATTTCTACTCTCTCTCCGCGTTTCTTGCTCTGTTTCTACCCCTCCCCTCTCAGCTGCCACGGTTCCAGAGCAGAAAACGGTCACCTTGGATGTTGATGTGAACAATCGCAGTGATCGGACTGAATGGTGCAGTTGCTATTACCATGGCAACTTCTCCCTCAACGCTGCCTTTGAAATCAAGCTGCACTGGATGGCTGTTACTGCAGCCGTGCTCTTTGAAATGGTAAGCATAGGATGAGCAGAGTTTAAAAAATCCTGAGTGAGGTGATGAGGAGCATGTTGAGAACAATGAAGCATAGTCAACCAGATGCAAGTAGTTAACTAGTATCAAATAAGGGTGCAAACATAACATCTAAGGTTGAGTCCTTTAGCACAAGATTCTTCTTTTTCAGGTGCAAGGCTGGCACAGAAAGGCAGCATCTTGTGGATTTCTGCTTGTACCTGTTTTGGAGGTGCCCTTTGCCTTGTCATCATACCTATATGGTGACCCTCTCCGTGCTCAGTTGTTTATCCCCCTTAATATCCAGTGCCTGCTAAAGGAGGGTTGTGATAACCTGTTTGAGGGTGAGGACAGAAAAAGTAACAGAATGAATGATGTGATGGTTGTACAAGTCCATAAATATTAGTTAATACATTGTCTCAGTTTGGTGTTTGGACATTGCTAAGCTAACACTGTGATATCCCTGATACTCAAAAATATTAGGTAAATAGTCTGTTTTGGAATTTAATGACTTTCGAATACTTACACTGTATTTATGATCAACACTGCTTTCCTTCATCCCCCATCTTGGATGGGTTCTTTCATAGAATTTGTCTGAATATCTTGTGGAATTGCCTTTGTCATTTTATGTTAAAGGGATAGTTCACCCAAAAATGAAAATGTAATGTTTATTTGCTTACCCCCAGGGCATCCAAGATGTAGGTGCATTTGTTTCCTCAGCAGAACACAAACGAAGATTTTTAACTTTAACCGTGGCAGTCTGGTAGTCATTTAATGGAAGTG
>JAUMHQ010000065.1:4530060-4541571 GCA_032361165.1 Enteromius paludinosus | reverse complement strand
TTTGTGTTCTGCTGAGGAAACAAAGTCACCTACATCTTGGATGCCCTGGGGGTAAGCAAATAAACATCTAATTTTTATTTTTTGGGTGAACTATCCCTTTAAGTAAGAGTTTAATATCCTTCATTACGGCACTGCTGTGCTCATTTAGGATTTGAGCCAGAGACGTACTGGGACAGAATGCAGTTGTTTCAGGAGGCCATACTCTCCAGGTAAAGATGACAATTATTTCTCATTGAATGCATAGTTTAAATCTATTTATCAAGGTTCCAGTGTTTTACCTCATGAAACATTAAGGAAACTTCCTTTTTAATTTGAAGATTTGGCTTTGTTCAAGACAAATTCTCAGCATCCGCTTTTAACTTTCCATCGGAGAACAAACCTCAGTACATCCATGTAACAGGTACATGCTTTTATGAATTATATAAACTATCCTATATTTAGCACTACTTTTTTTTTTTTTTTACTTTTGTCCATCTTTTCATCTTGCTCTATCGTTATCGCTATCACTCGGGAATGTTCATCTCTCTCCAGGTACAGTTTTTCTTCAGCTGCCTTACTCAAAAAGGAAATACTGCAGTGGACAGCGGCGGCGCCGTAACTCTGGCACCTCCACCAATCAGAGCCTGTTTGGTTCTGAGGAGCGAGTGGGCTACAACTGGGCCTACAATACCATGCTGACCAAATCCTGGAGAACTGGCGTGCTGGGAGACGAGAAACTGGCCGACCGCCTGCTGCGAGATTTCACAGACTTTTGTGCCAACAAGGATAATCGACTGGTGACCTTCTGGGAAAGTTGTGTGGAGAAAATGAATGCCAGTGCCCCTTGAGAAAGACAATACTGGAGGAAAGGCAATACCGTTTCAGAGAAAACAGACTGTTTGCCTCTGTTTTAAGAGCTAATGTGCTGTTGCTATCTTCTAATCAGAGAGAAATAAAGCAAACAGCCTCATCATCAAACACTCAAATGGATGAGTCATATGTTTTCAGAGTGTGCACATGTGCCTGCAATGTCCTGAAGCCATCACATTGACTGGGTTTCAGTGGGTTCTTAAGGAAATCATACATAATCTGATCATTTTGATTATAATTTCTAAACCTCATTTTTATTTTTTATACATTTGCATTAGCCTGGCACAAGTTTATATGCTGATAAAATGTTTTAAATATTGTGACAATAATAAGCAAAGGTGTTGATCAGGAGTTAAAATCAGGCCTTGTACCTTTGCATTTTGGTTACCAAAGACATATCGATAGTTACATATAATGAATTCCTCAACAAAATGAAAAAATCTATTAGATACAACTTTATTTAGATTATCCCGAGGATCTGGTTGATCCAATTAATCTCAATTGCTATAATGCAGTATCTGCATGTCTTATTCAGATCCTTATTCAGGATCATCAGCCAGTGTCAGGAATTAACACTTGACCTTTGTTCGCACTGACTGAGTCCATTTTGTCTGTACAGTCATTGTTAAGGAAGAATGTTCATGCATCCCATTACCCTTAAGTCTCTGGACAGACAGAAGCATCGCTTCATTTGAATGCGGAAGAGTTGCTTATCGCACGCACGCGCACTTTGCCGCTGCATTGAACAATGCAGCAAATCTCACTGCGCAGGTGCGCGGCTGCAGGGCATGCGGCTATTTTTAGAAAATGACGTCATCGTGAAATAGAGCGAGTGCGCGCACCCCCCCCCTCCACCTTCCCCTCCACTCTGTTCGCTGGGATTGACAGGACGCTTGCAGCAGCAGCACCCCGAAAGACCAACGGGAAAAAAAAGAATCGGGCGAAACTTTGAGGATATAGAGGGCTGGGAGGGGAAAGAAAGCGTTACAAAAATATATAGACATACAGAAAAACACAAACCTGCACCTTCAACCTTTGGCTCGCCGTTCCACCCTCACGTGCGCGGCTGCTCCAGATTCTGCTCGCGCACTGTGTGCCGTCCGGAGCGCGCACCCTCTCACAGCCGAGTGTGTTCTGCTGAGAAACGACCGAACCCGGTACGAACCGACAGCCTTTGACCAGAGAGGATGGCCGATAGGGAACAACTGATCCAAAGAGCCCGTCTGGCGGAGCAGGCGGAGCGCTACGATGATATGGCCTCCGCGATGAAGCTGGTGGGTCATTATTATTAATATCCATGCATTCATGCACAATAAGTATATAATGAGATGACTGCGATGTAAGACGGATGCATTCATGTTTTTTTTCTGCTTGATTAATTAAGTAATGCTAAAATGAAGGTGCATTTCTAGTTTATGCAATTGGAGAAGCTCTCGCCTTTGTCACGAGCTGGACCTCTTTGTTATATATAAAATATGCTGTTAAAGGGACAATTCACCTCAAATGGCAATCTTATTGTAATTTATTCGTCTTCATGTCCCCGCAAACCAGTAAAGATTACTTTCTTTCCTGAAACACAAAGGGAGATGTTAGACAAAATGACAGGCTCAGTCTCAATTCACTTTCATTGTATGGAAATCAGATGCAGTGAAAGTAAATGGATACTGTCAGTCACTAAATATTTTTCTTTTCTTTTCTTTAAAGATAACAAGTCATGTAGTTGTAAAACGACATGAGGGTTAGGGAAATAATGAAATTATATATATATAAAAAAACTAAATAATTATTTCCTTTAAACGTCGGAAAACAATATATATCCATGTAAACATTAGTATATATTATAATATGCAATGAACGAGCAAAAACCCGACGGATGTCGAAACAAAATGTTATTAAATGGTAGGTTTCTGTTCGGGATCGTGTATATAAATCGTTACAGTGGATGAACATGGGCGGCGCTGTAACACCCTCATCGCCATCCATTGTGCATCTGTGTCGCTGAGAAAATTTTTTTTAATAAAAAAACAACAATAGAGCTGCGTTTTAAATTATGATATAATCTAATAAAACGTGAAATGTCTCATCAGCTCATGTTTAATTGTAATCATGTGAAATAAAGCGCAATATGTGAGTCAGCAGTGCAGCATCTGCTGTCTGGTTTGACATCCGAGCACAAAGGATGAAAGTCAGTCAGTCTGTCAGTCAGCGTGGGTCATGTAGGACACAGCTGATTCTACAGTATCTTTTATCGTTTTTTAATTCATTTAAGCAACATCACCCTAATCAATCACAGTTGATGAGATATTGTCATGACTGTGCCATGTTGACTATTTGACATTGACATTTTTAGTAAAGGGTTCCTACAATAATGGAAAACCTGGTAATATCAAGAAATTTTAAATGGTGGCTTTCAGACCTGCAAAAGCCAATGAAGTTTTTAAATGTCACAGTAGACAAGGCATGAAAAATATGTAATTGACTAAATATTGACATTTGAGAGTAAAACCCAACACAATAATTTGTTACAGTTCAGTCATAAATCGCAAGATGTTAATGTGATTTTATCAATCATAACTTTTAACATTTCTCATTGACATTGCTTTTAGAAAAAAAACAATATGTCAGTGGTTATACGTTTAGAGATTATTAACCTTTTTCATTTATCAGTCTAAATATACTTCTATACCTACAACATCAGGGATTTTCCAAAAATCCAAACATTTCATATTCCATGATGAAAACAATTCTTATAGGCTATTCCAATTTGATTAAGATAAATGAGCTGTGCTCTAAAATGAAACTTTTTATGCCGTATTTACTAAATATTTTAAAACAGAAATTGCACATTTTTCTTTAACCAAGAGTTAACCGTTGTACAGCACTATAATTTTAATTTCAAACAAATATATGCAATCATTAAGCATTGTGGTTGCGTTTACTGACCCAACATCTGGCCTTCTGCACCATCAGGTCACAGAGCTGAATGAAGCGTTGTCCAATGAAGACCGCAACCTGCTCTCTGTGGCTTATAAGAACGTTGTTGGGGCCCGGCGGTCATCTTGGCGTGTCGTTTCCAGCATAGAGCAGAAGACAGCGGCGGATGGCAACGAGAAGAAGTTGGAACTGGTGCGTGTCTACCGAGAGACTATTGAGAAGGAGCTTGAGTCGGTGTGCCAAGACGTTCTCACCCTGCTGGACCAGTACCTCATCAAGAACTGTGATGAAACCCAGGTGGAGAGCAAGGTCTTCTACCTGAAGATGAAGGGTGACTACTACCGTTACCTAGCCGAGGTGGCCACAGGCGAAAAGAGGGCCTCTGCCGTCGAATCGTCTGAAGGCGCCTACAAAGAGGCTTTCGATATTAGCAAGGGCATGCCGGCAACCCATCCCATCCGCCTGGGCCTGGCGCTCAACTTTTCTGTCTTCTACTACGAGATCCAAAATGCGCCTGAGCAGGCCTGCCAGCTTGCCAAGGAAGCCTTCGATGATGCCATTGGCCACCTGGACAATCTGAACGAGGACTCCTATAAGGACTCCACGCTCATCATGCAGCTCCTGCGGGACAACCTCACCCTGTGGACCAGCGACCAGCAGGACAGCGAAGGAGGAGACGCCAATAACTGAGAGACCAGCCACTTCTAGCTGTAGTAGCACTCGTCTGTCCCTTCTACACTGTCTTTTTTGAACCTATATCTTATTTCTCTCTGTCTGCTCCTTCATTCTCCCTCTCTCTTCTCCATTTCATCTTTCCTGTCTCTTTGTGACACCTCAGTGCTCTTCTTTGGTTCCTCAGGGCAGCACTTTAGGCTTTTGTTTGCTCTCATCTCTTTTACCCCTTTTCCATCAACAGGATGCCGGTACCCAAACTGGATCCGTTCCACTGCAGAAAAGGCGGTTCTAGAATGGAAAAATGCCGTTGGCCTCTAAAACCTGCTTATTGCGAACCTGAATAATGTCACTTGCCCAAATTTTCAATACTAATACAAACATAAAGCCAAACAATGCCTCTTCCATTATGATATATAAAGCATTCAGTTGAAGCATGTTGTCATTTTTTCCCTTATACAGTACATCTCCTGCAATTTAAAATTTTGTTATTTATAAATGTCATACATGCAAATTAACTGCTGGCATAAAATAAATGCGACAGCATAAATACAATGATTCAAGTTGCTTTGAATGTTCTCTTAAACAACATGATTTTGAAATATACACACAAATAGTTACGTATTATTTGTGATAGGAAGACACTAACTGGTATTTGAAACATTTATAGCATATACAATTTTTTGTTAAATATTTCTCTTCATGCACTGATTCAGATGATTTTGAATGCTAATGTTATCAATGCATGTCATGAAATAAAAGTAAACAAGTTGCATCTTTGTTCACCCTTTAATCCAGTTCTGACACCATTTTGGTGAAAAAGGGGGTATTTATCCACTTGTTTTTTATTTTTTATTTTTTTAACCTATTCCTCTCTTTCTGTCCTTGACCTCTATTTCTGCATATGATTCTCCCCTTGCTCCCCCGCAACAAGTCGCTGATATTCTGCTGGTCTCCAAGTGACATTTATTTAGTGTGTACTTGTAAGGACTCGATCTTCGTAGAAACTCTGTAACACTTCTTACAGGATGAGATCTTGAATACGTGGCACAGTATAGTGCTAATGTTACACCTTATTACGTTGTTCTTCTTCACTTGTCTTTGATCTGTACCTCCATCTCTGCGTAGATGTGTGTCTGTCGCTCACCTTGTACATCTTGCTAGCCCTGTGAATTGTGTATATCTGCTGATCTCACAACTGTATGCTGTCATCAAAAATGTTGGCGGTATTGTGTTATGAAATGCGGTGATCAAAAGTCTTTTGATTAGGATTACATATGCAAGGTTATGTAAGAATGACATTAAAGACATTGCTTACCATGGGAAATCTCAAAATGCAGTCTATTACTGGCACTTTATTGTGGTCTCTCAAATTATTAAGTTATAAAAAAAATAAAGAAGTGTCTACATAAATGTATTTGAGATATAAGGAAAGACTGTTGCCTTACCTAATGGTTACATCACATGACATAAAATGGTATAAACGTTTTTCAGAACTATATGACAAAAAAAAACACATTCATTAGCTTATGCAAGCCTACCTGACATTACCTGCATGGAAAAGTTGATCAATATTGTGCACTGATACATTTTACACAAAAAGACCAAGATGTGCATTAAGAACACAAGTCACTTCTGATAACTAATGTCTTGCCTCAATTTCTGAAAAACACATAGTCTATGTAATTTTGGTTTTTTGATTATGTAAATATTCTGCTATTAACCATAGTGTTATGCAGGAGTCACATTATATGATCGATTTATAATAGTATAGTGCAGTGAATAAAAAGAAGACCGTGCAGAAGGTCAGGCGTTTATAACTAGAAGACCTTACAACTTAGAGATAAACTTTCATGGCCATGATGAGATATGACTTTCGGGTATTTCAGACGCATTGTTGAGGAGTTGATAAAGCCAAAGCTGTCTTTCTAAACCAGACATATTTTTTTTTATATTTTTTTTTACTTAAATCTGTTCACCTTTAAAAGAAACCTTTAAATGTCCAGACTAAAAGACTGTAGACAATAGGGCAATTTCCCTGTTAGATTTCACAGACAATGAGGTTTGTTGCTGAAAAAGAGGTTTCATGATATAACCAACAAGACATGCATGTATCTACTGCACTATCTGAACCTAAAAATGTCATGATTAGTTAATGATTTATCCTTCAGCCACAGGTCTCTAAAGAAGTATGCATTTATCACCTGAACTAAAAGATAGTGGTGGAAATTCAGACAGTTTCCTTTTCCATTCAGGCAAGTGATGGACCAGAGAATGAAATCTCAATGCGTTTAGTTAATAGTAAATTTCATATTTTAGCCTATCCTGCAGTCAAAGTCATTTGAAAAGAAATGCAATCATGAAAAAAATATTTTATCATAGTATCTTTTACAATTATTTATGCATTATTTGTTTGTTAACGATACAGGCAGTGCTAGTGAAGGTCTTGAGACATTAATGTGGTGCAGTTAGCCAGTTATGATGTGGTCATATTTACTCTTGGTCAGAAATCCAGTCATGAATAGCAAATACAAAAAAGAACAGATACGTTAAGAACAATCCCTTTCCTGAAAATTTGTAAAATATATTATATAAGTCAGTTTTAATTAGGGTGGAGCTGAACTCTACAGGGCTGCAGCTCTCTGGGACTGGAGTTTGCCACCCTTGTTCTAGATGGTAACAATTTGCAATATACTGTATGCATTGGGCCAGCTAAGATTTTATGTGCTTCCCTGAGAACTGATTTTTCTGAACGGAAAGGGCCTGATATTGCCTTTTCCCAACAATCCTAGTTTTTACTTAAACAGTAACATTACGAAAACATATTGGACATTTTTCTGGACCTGCCTATCAGTTCGAAAAGCTGAGTCTTTAGCCATTTTCAAAAAAACATCTGAAGACACACCTGTTTTGCCATCACCTGACTAATTAATACTACACTTACCTATTCTATTCAGTAAATGTATTTATTTATTTAAAAATAATAATAATTCCAAGCTATGTGCACTGTGCTAGACTAGCTAAGACTTATCGCAGCACTTGTGTATTGTTGCTCTCTTGTTGGTCTGTTTGCTTTTACTTTGTAAGTCACTTTGCAGTCTCCTTTGTGGGCTCTCATCCCACATCATTTATCTAAGCTAAGTCCCCATTGCTCATCTATTCCACTTTAAGTTAACAGTTAATGCCATCACAAACTGAGTCAGAAAGTTTCGCATGGGTCTTTTTTTTCCCCCTCATATTTGTCGTCCTATCCTTTCCTATATTTGTCATCTTATCCTTTGCTTTCCCTTTTGAGTGAATTGTTTCTTTAAACCCAACAATTTAGATATAGGTGTCTCACACTTACTATACACCTGCTATAAAAGTTAATCAATAATGATTTTCAGTCTCAAATTTTAGACCACTCTAAGTCACAAACTTTCATAATTCACTCTGAGAAGGACACACCCATCTCTGGATGCACATATATAAATAAATGCCTGCATACACACATGCGCTCACACACCTGCAGTTGAACATCTGATTCAGTTGTCTTTACTGTTGTGTCAAAGAGGGACGCAGTGTAGTGTTCCACTGGCCCTTCAAACATCAGCAAAATGGGTGAAGAATATTTTGGATTCTCTTGGACTCGCAATGAGAACAGAAAAAACGTCACCGTACATATTAACAATCCAGCGGACATCTCAGTCATTGTTATATATTTTTTGGTGGTTCTGGCTGTGGGAATATGGGTAAGTGGTCAGTAATTTTTATCCACCTGTAAAATATTTTTCTACCATTGACTGACTTGTGAATTGTTAACCCTCAAATTAACATACAGTATAATGTGCAATGTACATATAAATGGCTGTATATGATAAGTCTGAAGACAGAATGATGATGAAGATCATCGATTTAATATAATATTTATGCAGTTATTTTACAAAAAAAAAAGCTAAATTATTCAATCCATCAATGCATCAACCAAATTTGATGTGTTATTATGAAATGTGTCTGATCCTAAAGTTACATAAAATTTTGCCTTATATTTAATATATCTAGAACTGTACATTTAATGGCTTTTTCTGTCCAAAGGCAATGGTACGGACCAATCGAGCCACAGTAGGAGGCTTTTTTCTGGCTGGCAGAAGTATGGTGTGGTGGCCGGTAAGTAAATGGGATTAAGATATAGGATGACTGTCCTTTAAACCTTAAGAACACTATGTTTTGTACTCAGAATATGATGGACATTGACAAGCTGATTTCAATCAACCAGTTTGCCAAATGTGGTGAATATTTGTGGTAATGTGCTACACATTTGTATCTGTGCTGATTATGTATATTTCAATAGCATGAAGAGTAATTTAACATTACCACAAATATGGTATGATAATGACCCTAACTGCCCCTCCAATTCAGAACCTTGATGTCAGGATAAGGTGAATTAAATCTTTTATGGGGCCATAATAAAGTGATGCTAGATGCGACCCACAATTTAAGTACTGATATAATTTGCTCATGTCAGTTTTATGGAGCTGTCAAGCTTTGATCCACGCTAAAGTTATCACCTTATATAACATTTTGAAGGTTTGCCTTTGTTATTATGAAGTTTATTGTTCCAGTTATTATTGTTTGAGTTACACCTTAGGCTACGTATGTAGAAGCAGTGGTTTTTATACCTTATCATTGTGGTGATTGCCAGTCAAACGGTAAACAGAGGTAATACTCGGGTGAAAAAGAAGTATTACAAATGAGCTTGAAACTCATTTATAGTTTAAATGTACTTCTTGCTTACTTGAAGTGCATTAAAATGTACTGATTTACATTTGAATAGTTATGAATATATGTTTATAATAAATAATAAAGTAACAAATATGTCAAAACACAAACATACTTTTTGTGACATTTTATTAGACCTATTTTAGTATATTTCAAATATTTATATAATAAACATGTGCTTCAGTCTGCTTCTCAAAAGTATGACTAACTTTATTTTGTAAAGCATTTTATCATACTTCATAAAGTATTTTAATTCACACACATATTTTACATTACAGCTATAAAATATGTGAATTCTTACGTTGTACCAACGTCTTTGTAGACAAGCATACTTAAAATCAATGTTTCCTACAAGCATACTCAAAGGCAATGTTCTACTGTGCATACTTAAAACTAAGCATACATAAACTCAATGGTGTGTTTTGTTTTACCTATTTGTACCTGTAAAGAAATTCTTAAAATGAAAACATATTTTCTTACCTTTTTAAATACAAAACATTTAAAAGTATACAAATAAGCTACTACTGTTCAAAAGCATTTCAACATTGTATAATTTGAAGTGCATCATAAAGGATATTTTTCCATTTATATGCTTAAAATCCATACACAAACTCTACCTACTGCACGATGCATGCAAACTAACCTCATGGCTTTTGTGGGAACCAAAACCAAATCTGATTGCGCACATCAAACAATCACGTCCAAGCTTTTGCTTACCAATTCTGAAAGTGTGTATTTGTATTAATAGATGTGAAAAAGTCTAAATCTGTAAAGTTCTATAGAGCTTTGTGTCTCTTCATGAACATACAGTGGGTACTGAAAGTATTCAGCCATTTGTTAAACAATTTTTTTTCCTCAATTAACGTACACACAGCATCCCAAATTGACAGAAAAACACAAAATTGTTGACATTTTTGCAGATTAATAAAAAAAAAAAAGAAAAAAAAAAAAAAGAAATATCACATGGTCACATTGCTGTGACACTCATATATTTAACTCAGGTGCTGACCATTTCTTCTGATCATCCTTGAGATGGTTTTACACCTTCATTTGAGTCCAGCTGTGTTTGATTATACTGACTGGACTTTACTAGGAAAGCCACACACCTGTCCATATTCAGTAATACCATACAGCTTACAATGCATTTCAGAGCAAATGAGAATCATGAGGTCAAAGGAACTTCCTGAGCTCAGAGATAGAATTGTGGCAAGGCACAAATCTGGCTAAAGGTTACAAAAAATTCTGCTGCACTTAAGGTTCCTAAGAGCACAGTGGCCTCCATAATCCTTAAATGAAAGACATTTGGGATGACCAGAACCCTTCCTAGAGCTGGCCGTCCGGCCAAACTGAACTATCGAGGAAGAAGAGCCTTGGTGAGAGAGGTAAAGAAGAACCCAAAGATCACTGTGGCTAAGCTCCAGAGATGCAGACGGGAGATGGGTGAAAGTTGTAGAAAGTCAACCATCACTGCAGCCCTCCACCAGTCGGGGCTTTATGGCAGAGTGGCCCGACAGATGCCTCTCCTCAGTGCAAGACAGATGAAAGCCTGCGTGGAGTTTGCTAAAAAACACCTGAAGGACTCCAAGATGGTGAGAAAAAAGATTCTCTGGTCTGATGAGACCAAGATAGAACTTTTTGGCCTAATTCTAAGCAGTACTGTATGTGTGGAGAAAACCAGGCGCTGCTCATCACCTGTCCAATACAGTCCCAACAGTGAAGCTTGGTGGTGGCAGCATCATGCTTTGGGGGTGTTTTTTAGCTGCAGGGACAGGACGACTGGTTGCAATCGAGGGTAGGATGAATGAGGCCAAGTACAGGGATATCCTGGATAAAAACCTTCTCCAAATCGAGGTGTGTTGCACCTTTGCAAAAAGACTCATGGCTGTATTAGATCAAAAGAGTGCTTCTACTAAATACTGAGCATACTGACAATACTTAGGACCATGGGATATTTTTCTTTTTTAATAAATCTGCAATGTCAACAATTCTGTGTTTTTCTGTTAATATGTGTGTACTTTAATGAGGAAAAAAAAATACTTAAACGATTTTAGCAAATGGCAGGAACTGGCAGGAATTGGAGGGAAATTTGAGCATGCTGCCATATCCTTATGTCTGTAAATTAAATTAAATTAAATTAAATTACATTACATTACATTACATTACATTACATCAAATCAATTAAATTCAATTAAATTCAATTAAATTCAATTCAATTCAATTCAATTAAATTAATTTAATTTAATTTAATTTAATTTAATTTAATTTAATTTAATTTAATTTAATTTAATTTAATTTAAT
>JAUMHQ010000065.1:4503989-4521414 GCA_032361165.1 Enteromius paludinosus | reverse complement strand
TAGATGATAAGCCTGTGCAAGGCAAACTTTAATGCACTGCCACTTTAAACTTCTGTCATCCCCATGCTCTGTTGTGTAATAGATTTATCTCAGGAACAAACCAACCCAACAATAAACTGTAAGAAATCAGAAATCATACTACCAGCTGTAAATGTTTACATGAGCTGTGTGCTTCTGTGAATGATAAACTGCAGCTGCTAGGGCTTTTGAGGCCAAAAGAACCCTGCCAATTTCTGAAATAAAATTAATTTTGATCATTTTTGCGAGAGCATAAAAGGGAAAAGCTAACAATGCTTATTAATAATCAGTAAGGTTGACATTAGGTATTGGGTAGGATTGGGGATGTAAAATAAGTAAATGTTTTTTTTTTTCAGTTAAAAAAAAATGATAAGATGCATACACTAACATCAAGTCAAATATGTTATTACTTAAAAATTGTAATTAAACAATGAATTAAATAAACTAACATAAATGCCAAGAGTACAATTCTGCAAACATATTTTTCCTTCCTTTTCAGTTGCTCATGTGATTTTCATTGATAAACCTTCACGGTTTCTTCAACAGGTGGTCTAGCTGCAGTTATCTACACCGACACCCTGCAGACCATCATCATGGTTGTCGGATCTTTCATTCTCATGGGCTTTGGTACGTCTGCTCTCTTTTGGGCAAGTTAAATACTTTGAATAAAAACTGTCTTCTCTGTGATTACTTGCTTCAACATCAACCTTTTTTACAGCGTTCACTGAGGTGGGAGGCTATGAGAAATTCCAAGAACGATACATGACTGCGATCCCATCAGTGTTGGGTGTGAACATCAGTGAAAAGTGCTACACTCCTCGCGCAGACTCCTTCCACATCTTCAGAGACCCCCTCACTGGTGATCTTCCCTGGCCAGGACTGATCTTTGGTCTTACTATCCAAGCCGCCTGGTACTGGTGTACTGACCAGGTACTGCTCTGTTTATCAAAGCTACTGACCCAAGGGTTATTCACACCAAGGATGATAAATATAACAATACATTTTGGTAATCATTCATAATAATATTCACAGCTAGCAAAATATGGAAGCATATGTGTAGCAAAATTCAATTAGCAATGCAATATTCAAAATGGCAATGCAATATTCAAAATGGCAATGTATTTCTTATTTAAGTTAAGGACGGCGAGAGCGTCGAGGAGAGTTGAAATCAGATTAGCTTTATGGTAATGACACTCTCGCCGGTGGCGGTGTGAATGCACTTATACGCGCTTATGCCATGGCTACTTTTCAAAGGAATGAGTTTACTGTCAAAAAAGTTGTGCATGGCTTTTACGATTAATCATACGAAATGCTTTTTCAATACCATGGCTTGGATGAATACTTGATACTTTAGTTTGAATAAGTTGTTGTAATCATGTCCCTAAGTCTAATGTGCTCAATACAACAGGTGTGGTAATTTTAGTTTGTTGATTACTCTTGTTAATGGCAAATGTAAATAATATTATTTCATTTTCATTTTCCTTCTGCACCAAACTTTGCACATGTGGGGTAATGGAAATTTAAATGAGAAATACATTGTCATTTTGAAGATTGCATTGCAAATTTAATTTTATTACACATATGCCTCCATAGCAAAGAAGTTCTAAAAACGTCATGTCATACACTGCTTCCCAAATTGCGTACTTGTGCACTAATCTATGTCATTTTGTAGTATAAATAGTGTGAGTAGTGCGTTCTCACTGAAAATCCTAAAGAGAAAAAGTGCACTTCAAATAGCCGGATGATGCACCCCAAAAAAACAAAGTGTGGAATGTTGGACACTTCACACACTTAACGGTTGCAGCTTTCTTTAGTGTTTGAAAGTTTTGAATTTCCTTTTAGTAAAAAAAGGTTATTCCATTATGGGTGATACTAAATACAATTGAGTGCTTAGTACACAGTGCATCATTTGGGACACAGCTATAGTGTTCTCTGAATGTTTAATAAAGAAAAAATCTTGGTTGTACCAATATTAAGGGAACGTTCCATAATTTCGGAACATTGTGGGATGTTACTTTTTAGTTTTCTCAGAAAATTATTTTGTTAGGTTCTCTTCTAAAACAAGTAGTAACATTTAAAATGTGTTAGTTAGATCATTCAAACTGAAAAATTGCAAAAATAAATTACCATGAGCAATGTTTAATTAATGTTTTTGTGCAAATGTTTTAAGGTCATTACTGAAGACCAGATACCTAAAATGAATGTTCTATTAATGTTAATCAGTTTAGCCAGGTTCTGAGAATGTTCCCTGATAGCTGGATAGTTTGGGATTAGTTTATAAATAGATTTTGGACATTAAAACATACTGTTTGATCAAATAAGATGTCCAGGATGTGGTAGGAAACAGACATTCATCCACACATTCACATTGACAAATCTCTTCTGTGTCCACTTAAGGACCACAAACTGCACTTTTATCTTGACTTTCTCAGGATGAACAGCGTGGTTCTTGTTTAGTATATAGGCTTAAACAGACATGCTTTTAGTTAGAACCCAGATTAGTCCCAGAATAAGATAAGATACACAAACAGCCAAAGGGAAGCAGAAGCAGATATAGACTCGGTTTAGTTATTTCAACAGCCCATTAGCAAGACTCATAGACTCATACTTATCTGTTTCAGACACCCATGCTTGGTTGCCACAATTCAGGGGGAATTATCCCAATTCAGTAATTCAGTACATATTGGCAAAAAAAAAGTGTATGTATATAGAAATAAAAATAAAATGTGTGAAAACACTTTTCAATTGAGAAAGGGGTGAGTTTAGTGCTGTTTGCTTTGTGAATATTTATTCAATTACTTATTTATTAAGTGATTACATTCTTATCTAATAATCTTCAGGTTTTTTTCATGAACAGTATTTAATATTTGTGCTCTGGCACAGAAAAAAAAACAGTCATAAAATGTATTATACATATTTGGCATATTTTAATGTACATTTATTTATATTTCTTTACACAGTGGTAATTCTAGGTCATTTAAACCCTGGTTCCCTGTTTAGACAACAAAGCATGATACCCAAAATCTATAATATAACATTTATAATAATTATACATGCACTTTTCAACAAGATAACAAGCAGAAATAATCAACAGAACAAATGGATACATTAAATTGATTAATAATGATAATGAACACTAAAGACTGGCGTAATGACCACTAAAAAGCAACTTTGTTTTCAGAAATTAAACTCTCCATCTTGTTTTAGGTGATTGTGCAGCGCTGTCTGTCTGCCAAGAATCTGTCTCATGTGAAAGCGGGCTGCATCCTGTGTGGTTACCTCAAACTTCTGCCCATGTTCCTCATGGTTTTCCCCGGCATGATCAGCAGAGTGCTTTACCCAGGTGAGAAACACTGGCAACAAACTGATTGGGAAGGGTGATAAACTGATCGACTACTTTGTATGTCAATGAATATGTTAACTGAATCTTAACTGAGTGATATGGTGCCTGGTCCACTTATTTCTCACAGAATATGCTAGCAACTTATTTTAACAAACAACTACCTACTTAAACAGGAAGAGTGTCTGATTTTATCTTTTTTTTAATTGAGTATACAAATACCAAAATAACACTGGTTTCATATGACATTTCAGGAAGGGTAAATCAGACTTTTTTAACTCCATAACAAATACTGAGCCAAATAATACCATTTCTAAATTGAAAACAGCACGTGGACTCTGTGATAAGAAATTCTGGAGATATAAAAGTAATGTGCACCAACATTTTTTGAATGCAATATGCTTCAGAAGGTGAGTGATTGGTCAAAGACTTTTAGTGAAACTTACGTTTGTGTTTGTTCGTGTCAGATGAGATTGCATGTGTGGATCCAGAAGAGTGTACCAGCTACTGTGGCACTGCTGTAGGCTGCAGTAATATTGCTTATCCGAAACTAGTGGTGGATCTGATGCCAAATGGTAAAGAATAATCTGATATTTCTATTTACATCTCTAGTAGATGATCTGCTTAGTGATATGGCTCTAAACTAATGTGTGTGTTTCTGAAGGTCTCAGAGGGTTGATGTTGTCCGTCATGCTGGCCTCTCTGATGAGTTCACTCACTTCCATCTTTAACAGTGCCAGCACACTCTTCACCATGGACATTTACACTAAGATCCGCCCCAAAGCCAAGGAAAAGGAACTTATGATTGCGGGGAGGTGTGTTTGTGTGTCTGTCTGTTTGTTTTGTTTTGTTTGGGCATTGATTTTCTGATCTTGTGAGCAGAAACTGAAGTGAATAGACTCTGAGAGGCTTGTGTTAATGTGTGCAGAGTGTTCATGCTATTTCTGATTGGTGTGAGTATTGCATGGATCCCCATTGTTCAGACGGCTCAGAGCGGGCAGCTTTTTGACTACATTCAATCCATCACCAGTTATCTGGCTCCACCTATTGCTGCTGTCTTCACCCTTGCCGTTTTCTGCAAGCGGGTCAATGAACCAGTGAGTAAAATTTTCATTAACATACAGTTTTTGCACACCCCGTCAACATTTTGCTAAACATTATTTTGTTGCATCACAATGTGTTAAAACATGCTAGAAATATGCCAGGAATATGCTAAAACATGCTAAAGACATGCAAGCAACTTGGGAAATCCATAGATATGTATGCATAGGTACACAACTCTCAGAAAGTTAATGTGGTTGGTCTTGGCAGAATAGATCCAATGCTGCTGCAAAAAAAAATTAAGTGAGATTTCTTATGTCAATACATCCATAAGCTACATGTAGAAAATACATATGCTGCACAAATAACATGTGTGAACTAACTTCCATGTATACCATACTTGAAATTAACCCATATCAGATCTATTCAGGTGGAGCTGGGGAAGGGGAATGGGAAGGGTTTCTGCAGCTGAGTATTTGAATGTTAATCAGCAATTGAATGCTGTTTCTTTTCTCTAGGTTTGATTGTATTTATGGGGTGCAGGGTAACATGTCTTCATGATTAAGTTTTAAAGCAATGCCTTATTTTTCATATATTTTACCTTTATTTTATTCCGCTGTCCATTGTCATCGGCTGGTTGATTTCCTGTTTCCATGTTACCGTTCCTTCCTACAAAATGGGCTTTGATTAGTTAGTTGGCCCTGTGTATTTTGATTTGTTAACTGCGTACTGCGTGTTGTCTGGAAACATCAGGCCCCTTACCATTTATGGGCAATAGTTGAATATGGTCCGGTGGAAAATATCAATATCAGTGTCAAGCCAGAATCAAGTTTTCATTAGAATTACTCAACTAGATTTCTATCCTTTGACACATGTTGTTGATGTTTCCTCACAGGGTGCTTTCTATGGGTTGTGTATTGGTCTGTTGGTGGGTCTGGCACGTATGATAACTGAGTTTGCCTATGGCACGGGCAGCTGCGTGAGTCCCAGTAACTGTCCTACAATCATCTGTGGTGTGCACTACCTCTATTTCGCCCTCATGCTCTTCGGCCTGTCCTGTATTCTTATACTGACCATCTCCCTCATGACTAAACCCATTGACGACAAACATGTAAGCTCTTCTTACAAATAAACTGTAAAGTTCAGAATACTCATTTATTAATGTTTTTAGACAAAAGTATCTTATGCTCAAGACTGCATTTGATCTAAAACACAGTAAAAAATATATAGTGAAAAATTATTATTTAAAATAATGTCGAAACCAGTTTTGGCAAAGTAACATTTTTGTTTTTCACCTGGTTTTTCCACAGCTGTACAGACTCTGCTGGAGTTTGAGGAACAACACGGAGGAAAGAATTGATCTGGAAGAAGATGACTGGACTGACAATCAGGATTCAGATTCTGTGCAGACTGAAGGTACATCTGCATGATCCTTCAAATATGATATCATAATATAGAACTGATACCATAATATAGAACTTGCTATTTTTTAAACCTACTGAACAATATTAAACACACACAGGCAAATGCAGTCACAGTTATTTATTGCACAATGTCTTGCGAATAAGAGAGTAAAACACAAGGTTTCAATCACAAAAAACGATCCTGCTCCGTTAACACGCTCACATCTCATTCAGAAACATCCTCCTGTCCCGTAGCATGACGCAATCGGTCACGAGATACATAATAGCCAATAGTACTTCACAACAGCATGATGCAATTGATCAAATCACAAGACACACAAGAACCAATGGCGCTTCACAGCCAACGTTGACGTACGGATTCTTGTAGCAGCATTTTTTTAAATCACGCAGACTGCAGCAGCGCGCAGGAAGAACACGGAAGACGGAGACAGCGACTGCGTCTATTCCTCTCACAAATCAATCATTTTGCCTCAAAAGACTTGGAAAATTATGAGGGTAGTTGTATCTGCCTGCTATATCTTGTGTTTTATTGACAGATGGTAGGTTTTGGGGCAAGGTTTTGGGGTTACATGTTCATAAATGTGTAAATAATATGATTTAAATAAAACAGTTTTGACTGTTTACATTGCAAAATCACAACCCTACATATATGCAAAAATGCCATTGTTTTTATCCAATATATCTTTTAATTATGACGATAAAATAAAAAACATATCACGTCGGCATAATGTATTGACACTAAAATTTTTCTATTTAAAATCACGGAGGACCCTTCACCTCGAAAAGTAACTCAAAAGGGGTACCTTGAGCTTCAAAAAACAACGCAAAAGGGTCTTGACCAAGCGTCAAAATGTGACGAGTTGGAGTGAGACTGTTTTGTTAAAAATGATTAACATCTGTTTCTGTTTGTCTCTCATCCTCACAGAGGTGCGCGAGGATCCAAGCTGTTGGAAGAAGGCCTACAACTGGTTCTGCGGTTTTGATCAAGGTGATGCACCTAAACTGACTAAAGAACAGGAAGCAGAGTTGAATATGAAGCTCACAGACACCACTGAGAAACCTCTGTGGAGAAACGTGGTCAACGCTAACGCTATTATCCTCCTCACCATCTGTGTCTTCTTCCATGGTTTCTTTGGGTAAAGATCACATCAGTATCAACTAACTGTTAAGGATTTTAGAGCTGTACTCTGTAACAACAAGCTAAGTGTAATAAATTTAATTGTAAGAGGTTAAGAAAGTTCCTCTTGAAACACTCCATACTTCCTTATAATATCCTCAACAAAAACTTCCTTCCAGCTGCCTACTGTTTTTGATTTGATGGCAGGAAGTAGAATTACATATATTTTTTACTTACATTTTCAACCCAAGACCAACCCTAATAATCATTTCCTTGTTTGTTTTTTTTCTTGTAGTCATGTCAAATCTTTCTTAGCTGCTACAGTATCTAATCTATCACATGCTTACTGTACATTCGACAAGGTTTACTGCACGTTCTTCCTTTATACCTTTACCTTATTACAGAGGGATAGTTTAAACTAATAATATGAAGTTCTAGTAAACCGCATTGCTGTTTATTTCCTGTAAAGTCTTCTGATGCATTATGATCAAATCAATGCAAAGCCTTTTTCTGTGCTATTTTTTAGATGCCTTTCATCTACAAAAATCCTAAAACACTGTCTTTTATATTTTGGTCTTTTTATTTGTTAAGTCATGATTTCCTTGTAAGTTAAAATAATATGTATTTTTTTGTCTTGGACAAACAAAGATGTTTTATTTAATAGCGTTCATATTTTTGCCATGGTATATATCTTGTATTCTGTAATATATTAATTTAATGTTTTCAGTCTTTATCAAAATAAAAATGAACGAATTTTAGCATTTATGTGTTTACTAAGATGCACACTTGTAGGAGCAAAACGTGCAAACGCTACATAACTACCACTGTAAAAAAAATGATAAACAATCTTAGATTAACAAAATGCATGCAAGCCTTTCAAAGAAAAGAGCGCAGGAGGAAAGTTAATATTTAATTTAGCATGAAGTTTCTATTGATACATCTGAAATCAAAGTCCAGGACCATAGGTTTCCTTCAGCAACTCAAGATACAATGAGTGATCTATTAGTGTGATTCAACTTTGAAATTCCTAGAAGAGAAAAAAAGTAAAATTCATTTTGTAGATGATTTTCATATTATACAAAATTAAAATGGTAAAATAAATGCATACATACAACTATAGGTCTTAGTTTTTAAGCGTGAATTTTTATTTTACATAGGCTATTCACATACATTTTTGTCTATTAGAACCTTAAAAGTACACCAGAGCTTCTACCGTTTTTGTCTGCAAGCTGCAGGTATTTAGTATGTTAAAATAATAATAAAAAGCAAATAATAATGTGCAACAGAATAAACAATAACTTTAGGATGTTAATGGGTTTTATAGTAGGGTTTAAGTGGGGATAATTGCGGTTAGATACATTTTTCCTCAAGCTGACAAGTGAAAACTAACCTTTGTGTTAATAGTTGCTGTTAATACTTCTTGTATCGTAAATAAAGTAGCCTACCAATCTCATGTCACACAAAGTCACTCACACGTGCTGAATATGAAATGAGTCGTGAATGGTGTTTGTGTGATTGTTGAATGGCCTACAGAAACACTAGACTGCATGAGTGTGTGACATACTGCAGGGGGAGCAATGCTTGCTTGAGCTGCTAAACACAACTGCCAGAAACAGCTTGTATATGTTTTTATTCCATAAACCATGTGCTTAACCTACAGACTTCAGTGTAGAACTCATCAGATATGAATAACACCTCAAACCTGTTTTTTTTTTCAAGGACAGTATCTACAAGATGCTAAAATGAGCGTGAAAAATACAACTGACCCAGTCAATCCCTTTTTGTTGTTATCACTTTTAGTTATATAGTGCTTTTAACAATACAGATTGTAGCAAAGCACTGAGCATTATCAAATAGTAGAATAGAGTGATGGTAATGTATAATGATAAGATTCAACTATTTATCTATTAAATGCTGAGAAAATGACGATAATTACTAGAAATTACAGTTTACCAAATTCCAAGTCATCTCTAGTGACCAGAAAGTCACTTCAGGGTGGGAATATTCTGGTCCAAAACACCCTAACAACCCCCTAGCACATCCTAGCAACGGCTAACGACATAAATATGGCATGTTTTGCACATGTCATAGAATAAACATTCTTGTTTACTTGGCATCTGCCCATAAATACGCAATTTCCCTCTCAGCAGTGTGGATTATGTGTAGGACAACACAAGGACATGTGTAAAGCTAAAACTGATGAAAATCTCGGTCTGTTATATAACACTATCCCAACATCCCAGCATCCTGCATGCTGTCCCTGTTCCACACAGATAAATAATGCACCACCGTAGGCCTACTACTGTATATCCTTGAACATCTTACAACTGCTTAGCACACCTTTTTAGGAAAACATCACAAGCTAATTGTTATCCTTTCAGCATCATAATTTGTATTGTATGTGTTTGTACTCCATCTTTCAACATGTCACCTGGTTGTTTATAATATCTCCATGGGCTGTGGGCTCAAAGCGTGAGAATGATCTAGAATGAATACAATGACAAACCACACAAAACACACGTGTGTGCGCTTGCATCTGTACGTTGTTTGAGGCAGAGAGTCAGAGTAAAACAAAGAGATGGATGGAGACTGAGAGAAAGAGCGCTTGCAATAGGAGGGGGGATGAGAGGGGGGCTCTGATTGGTTAGATTTTTTTTCCTACTGAAAACGTGATCCAGCCTGCAGAGGCACTGCAGCAGAGAGAGAGAGAGTCTGAGAGGAGGAAGAGTCTAGATACTCACAGAAACAGAGGCAGAACATGCATTTGTGAGTCAGAGAGTGTGTGTGCGGGTGTGTATGAGTGTTTGCTCTTGGACAGAGAGAGAGGGGAAGACAGGGAAAGTCAAATAGCCTTATTGAAAGATATTGCAGGGAAATAGCATACAAGTGAGAAGTCACAGTAAGAAGAGGACAGACAGAGAGTGTGAAGCGGATGCAGAGATCCAAGAATCCTCTTACGCAACTGACTCGGTGAATGAATGAGTGTGTGAGTGAGTGACCAAAAACAACACTGGACCAAAAGAGCCCGTCGTGGACAAGAAGAAGAACATAACGGTGCTCGGTGACGCATCTGACATCTCGTCCTCCATCTTTCCCATCCTCCACCCTTCCATCCATCCTTCTCGGAGACAGGCAGGAAAGTCTTTTCTCCATCCTCTCGCATGCAACAGGAGCATCTGCTGTGATGGGCAGCGCTCAGAGGGACGAGGTAGCCTGAGACATCAGCAGAATCACAGGAACTTTGTGTCCCCATGTGAGAAAGACAACAAGATCTTATGAATTAACAACCACCACTCTTCCAAATCCAAATCCTCGCCACTAAATACGCAATATAGACAACTAAACACAGGTAAGGTGTTTTATGTTGTGTTTTATGGTCATTATGCTCATATGAGTTTATCTTTTTGCACATGCTTCTTAAATGTTTTTGTATTTAAATTAATTCTATCTTAAATGTAAATATATAAAATGTTAATGCAAAATGAGAATGTTTTCCCTTAATCTAATAAAAAAAATCCTTTATCTAATCTAACTAATAATTCTGGCGTTTTTAATATTTTTTATTAATTTAAATATATGATTAATAATACATTAAACACAATATCTATACAGCACATTTTAACATTACGAATTAACACATTTATAACAATGTTATAATATATATATATATGAGCATATGGGTTATATATCTGCATTTCTGGGTCCCGCATCCACACGGAGGTCTTGCACTTCAGTTCTTTTGTGGCCGTGTTGACCATGTTGTGGAATCGACCAGGTTGCAATTCATGATTGCATGTGCACACAAGCACAGATTCCATCAATGACTCACATTATCTGAGTGGGCATCTGATCACATGGGACTACTACACACCGACACATACTAACCCACATGTGTGGTCAGAGAAGACAGAGAAGGACCTGTGCTTGTGAGCATGTGTGTGTTGCATGCATGAGCGCTGCAGTCAGTGTGCTGCGTATGCTGCTCTGGTTGCATAACCGCCACTGCTGGCGCACCCCTCCCACGACACTGCACTAAAAACTGCTAACACAGATGCACACACTCCCAGAATACTAATAAGTACCGAAAACCTCGACCAAACACCAAGAAGTCCCTGTTTGCTTCCTGTACTGTAGATTCAGCCTCCTGTCACAATGGAGATTTAGCAATCGATACGGTCCGTCAATATCTCAAAGGAGTCTATGCACCTGAGGTCATGCAAACATCAGCCCAAAATAATGACTTTGTAAAGATAAATGTGATTGGTACTTGTTGTTGATTTAGTGTTGACAGCATATTAGTTAACCCTGATTTGGGTGAATAAATTCCTTCTAAAAATCTAATACTAGAATACCTGACGATAATAGAATGATAAATCAGAATTAGAATGATAATTCGGCAGAATTCCAGTGTATTTATTAGGATATTATTAGTTTTACATTATACTTGGAATAGCATTCTTGCATCTTGCATTCTTTTAAGAACTGGTGTTCCTATTTTACAAATTATTAATCAGAATTACAATATTCCAGCAGAAAGTTTCCATTTTATAGATAGAAATTCCACTGGCACTTAATTGAAGTTTGGATAGAAGTTGAAATTGCTGTAGGAAATTTCAGTGATATTATGAAAATCTCATATTTGTATTTTCCAATTTATTCCCCAAGAAACAGTTCCAGTCTATCCAGTCCTATTTTCATCCTATTAACAACAACAACAACAACAACAAACAGCATATGCTGGTTAGTTATGTTTTGAAGCTGGGATACTGGTTTGAGATGGTTTGAGATGGTCCTATGCTGGTCTTACAAGAACATGTATACATAACAGCATGAAACAGCAAAGGACCAGCTTAAACCAGCTCAAACCAGCACCCCAGCTTCCAAACATACCTAACCAGCAAATGCTGTTTTTATTTCAACAGGGAAGATTGCTTCTAAAATATAATAAAAATCCTAGATTTTCTTTATAATAGAAAATAGCAGAGATTAGCACTTCTTTTTGACAAGACCTTTTTAAGGTCATTGATTATTTTGCATAGTTGTCTTAAAAATCCATGTTGTAGAGGTAAAATAAGTTCAATTCAATCCTTAGTCAATGTTTTGTAAGTATTAAGATTCAAATAGCTTGTTTTCTGTCATTCTGCTAATGCTAACCTTGGCTAGTTTCAGACATATTTTTATGACATATCTTGTGAAAAGGACTAGGTGATTTATGTCAAAAGAGGCTAAGAGAACAAACAGTCTCTCAGTGAATGAACTGTGGGTAAAATGGCTGACGCCTGCTCTGAATGACAGCCACTGAATTATTAAACACTGCTTCCTCCTCACTAAAACTAGCATGACCTGCGCTCTTTACAGCAGCTCGGCACACACACAACAGCCATTTCTAACACAAAGATGTAAAATCTCAATGACATTTATCACACAATGCAAGATATCCATCCATATTTTCATATTCCAGAACCATCTCATGCCTTCATCTGCTCCACCTTGAACTGATTTTTGCAACATGATTTTTTACACAGAATTGAGCCTGTTTGCAAATGAAGTGCTTTGAACACAGCTGCATTTTCATCTGTACAATGGCTGACAGAATCTAAAACAGTAAACCTTTCAAATAAACAACTACATGAAGATAGGAAACATTCTTCATTTTCACAAAATGTACAGTTAAATTAAATAAATAAACAAAATAAATTATGTCCAGTGAAATATTTGTAAGATTAATACACTACACAAGTTAGATTAAGTTTCATTCAACTATCAGATTAGCAAATCCCCCCCCCATTCCATTAAAATTTTATTCCAGTTATTAAATTACTATATACAAAATACATATATTTCAGGTTTGGAGATAATAATACTGCAAGTTACCTCTTTATAATATTTATTTAATTTTTTTTTTTACTAGCACTTTTTATGAGGCACATTTCAAAGCATATATATATAGAAAATCATAATGTTTATAATAAATAAAATAGCAGATTAGAGCAGGGTGATAATATTGTTTACATTTTGCAAAAATATAAAAAACAGTTATGTTGTTGGTGTATTTGCTGTATAGTAAAATTAGCTTTAAGTGGGTAAACTTTATGTATGTGGATAATATTCATTGTATAAATAAACATTTAAAAATTGATTCAATTTTTTATATATTTGAACATATGTATACATTATCTGTACAAATTTAAAACTATTTAGTTTTAATTTACTGATAAAGATGCATAAATAAATGGGTTATCACAGCGCATACACTTTATGTACAAACATGAATGAGATACCCATGTTTGAGACTGCCAGCAGTCATAAGGGCAGGGCTCAGGACAGGCTTTGTCAGACAGAGGTCAACAGCTGATAGCATCGCTGGCACAGGACATGCTGCCCTCTTGCTGACTGTCTCACTGCACAGGTGGAATGCATCCAGAGAGAGCCAGAGACAGGCAGTGGGAAGAGATGTGTTGTGGAATGTGCTGGGTGGTACCTGTGTGTATTTTGTATTTTGTTGTGTGTGTGTATTTGTGGGAGTGAGTGGGATATGAGGACAGGAATGTTCCAGCGTTCTAGATATTTTGATGACTGTGCATCCATCTGTTTACATGCTTTCAGTGTTTTAATATCACATTCTGTTCAGATGGATAATCATTGGCAATTTACAGCGACTTTTTACTTCTGCAGTCTACAGTATTTTTCTTTTTGTTTTCTTTTTTCAAAATATATTGTGGGTTTTTTTTTCGAAATATATATTAGTGAGAAAAAAAAATGATGTCAGAACTCTCAGAACTCAGAATGCTTTTTTAATGCTATAAGGCAGCCCAAAGGATCCCTCTTGACTGATGTTCATTTTAGACATCAAGTATTTCATTTACAACTGTAGAGTTGACAAACAGAATTTTAAAATGGCTTTTTGAACAGGTTTCTCAAACACTCCCCATTGGTCACCCAATCATGAAGACCCATGCCCAAACTCATGCAAACTCAGCAATTTTGATAGTGTTAGAATGTAAAATATGACTATACAGATTACCTAATTAAAGTTGTCACTGTACTTTAAATTAGAACAAAAGAAGAAATATTATAACCTTGGAAAAACACAGTTATATGCATGCATTTTTGTGTCACGGTAGTGCCAGAATCCACTGGAATGTAATGTCTCGACAATGTGATAAGGTTCTGAAAGAACTTAAGATTCAAGAGTTTGCGCTTTCTCATTAATGCGAGGGGAATTTAAAGTATAAAATAAAAGCAAATTTGGCGAGCTGTCCGGGACGCGAGCCGGGAGAAAGGCAGGCCCCGAACCCTAGGGGCCTGAGCCCTACTGAGGGCGGAGGTTCGGAGCCCTGCACACGCTCTCGATGCCCCCCGGAGGAGAGAGAGGAGTTTAAAGGAGTAGAAAGGGGAGGAGGAGGGTTTGCAAAAAGCGAGATGCGGAATGGACGAAAGTGGGGAGATTTATAGTGGGAAAGTGGATTGTGATTGGGCGCTCGTGATTAGGAGATTTTATATTTACATTTACATTTATTCATTTAGCAGACGCTTTTATCCAAAGCGACTTACAGGTGGGGAAAACAGCAGCAATTAGTCCTAAAGAGGCAAACATCAACTTAGGAAGTGCTCATTATACCGTAAAACAGGAAATGTTTAGATAGGTGCAGGCTAGAAAGGGAGAGAAAGGATAGAGTTTTTTTTTGTTTTGTTTTGTTTTTTAATTTTAAATTTTAATTTTTACATTTATTTTTGATTTAATTATTTAATTATTAGTATTGCAGTAATAAGTAAACTTTCATTACTGAGAATTTGATAATGAAAAAAATCTGAATGGTCCTAAAATAGGCTTAATTTTCTTTATCCAAAAGGGTATTTCTTTTCTTTTCTTTTTTGAGCTCTTTTGCATTTGGGGTGATATGTGGCCTGGGCAAGATTTGTGAGGCTGAGTTATATCTGGATATATGTTCTCTGTGTCACGGATTGAAGATGGGGATACAAGCGGATTCATTCACAGATTGTTTATTCAAGAGCGAGGGTCTATCAGCAGCAAACAGGAATAACGTAGATAAAGCAAGAGAGTAGTCAGTGTCCAGGCATGAGTCGGTAAACAGTAAATAGAGGTTTCCAAAGGGGCAAAACAGAGACGGTAGTCGAAAAATAGGCGAGGTCGGTAACAAACAGATCAAAACACAGAGATAAACACGGAGTAGCAAAACAACAGGAAGACAGAGCAATGGACCGTGACAAACACTCAAACATACAGAGACTTTATACACTTAAAACTAGGTCAGTGGGTGGAGACTTGCAGTGAAACAACATGACAACAAATGAGTGGGTGGAGACCAGAGTACTGAATGAAGGAAAACAGACACAAACACACACACAGTTCGCTGGGCGCTGGAGTGCTATCCAGCTGATCATGATACTCTGTTAGCGGTGTACTGTAGCAGGCACTCTCATTTGGCTTGCTAAGTCTGTCTCTACATTTCTTTCTCTCTCTTAGTGAAATGAGCCACTGTGGAGTAGCATGGAAGAGAAGTGTGCTGTGCTGTTCCTTCCCAGATAAGAATTGATTACATTCCCTGCTTCTCTGTCCCTGTGTTTCTTTGATATAAATATAAATCATGCTCAGAGCCTAATCTTTGACTTCTCCTTCAACCTAAAACCCATTTACATAACCAGGCCACTACCCCTGTGAATGTAGCACCTTTGGCTGTTGTAAAAGTGTAGTGCTTGATCAAAGCAGAGGTTTCATTCCTGGCTCTAGATCTTGCTGTTTAAATGAGCTCTGTTTAGCCTTTGGGTTCAGACTGAAGTCTTTGAGATAAAGCTTCGAATGTTTTAAGTATTCTGCTCAGGAGGGACATCTTGTCCTTAGACAGACCAATCACACACACACACACACATCTCTTTTAGATGCTTTCATGGCTTGTACAAACGTGTACAGTGTTTAATGAAGGACGCATGCATTAGCTGTTATAAGAGGTTATGAGAAGTTGTTTTTTTACAGAGATTTTAATAAAGGTGTAGTGTTTTTGGCACAACATGAAACTGTATAACATATGCAAATAATAATAATTATAAGTTTAATAAATATGGAAGAGATGTTTTTTTTAGCAAATTCTAAAGATGGCTAAGGACTCAGCTTGAATTGAGTTGGTCATACCAAAAGGAATGTAAAAAATCTTTGGGACATTTACTTGCACACAAGCTTCTAGAGGGCACATAAGTCTGAAACCAGGAGTCTTGTGACTTTCCCAAACAATTGCCACTGTCAAGGTGCAGAAAAGTATGAAAGACATCGTCTAAATGCTTCACCTGCCATCAGTGGTTCAACCGTAATATTATGAAGCTACGAGAATAAAGGCAAAGACAGTATCGTAAACGGAAATCCAGAGCAAGGGTTGATTACCATGTAAACAGTGTCCGAAGTGGAAGGCAAGGCGAAGATCCGTAAAACTGCAAAAGGTCGGCAACAAGTTAATCCAAACAGTGCAACAAACAAAATACCAGAACACGAATGACAGGCAAAGACCAGGATGACAGTGTAAATGAACCGTGACAGACAAACAAACAGACTGGTGTATATACAGGTGGTGCTGATTGAATCATTGAACCTAATTCGGAACAGCTGTGAAGGAGAAGTGCATTCTGGGGAATGGAGTCCAGGTATGAAAACAGACACAAAACACAAACACAGTTCATTGAGAGCTGGAGTGCCATCCAGGGCTGTGCTGGCACATCCAGCTGAACATTACAGACATCTTCTTTCATACTTTTCTGGACCTTGACAGTCGTAATTGTTTGGCAGCCAATGGGACAGTCACAAGCCTCTTGGTTTTCATCCAAAATATCTTAAATTATGTTCAATTATTCATTTTCATTTTGAGGTGGAGTAACCTTTTAATGCCTTTACGTTTTTGCGAATTTTACAGAAACCTTCAAGTTATTGGTCTGGCAAATAGTGCTAATTTCATTAATTATTTGACAAACCCTATATACCCATATAACTGTTAGCATTTGTCCAATTTTTATTGGTCATCTATGATGAACAATCAGGAAAACAAGATCTTGCAGAAACCCTCAGCAGGAAATCGGTTCAACATTGCAGCTGGAATTGCTTGCCAATTCAGCTCTGAACAGGGTATGGCATGTTTAAGAGCGGTTGGAAGGTGAGTGCACTCTGCAGTCTCTCATCAGCAGAAAAAAATCAAAAGGCTATGCTCATCTTTGCTGAAGAGCTTGTTTTGTGTAAAGAGGAGAACTGGTCCAAAGTTGAGATGAGAGCAAGTTTAATTTATTATGTTTAGCATCAAAGGGTGGAATTCAGTTTCCAGCTTTTAGGATTGTTTTCGGTAGCAGAAGTTGGGACAGCTACATGGAAAGGGGAATGAAAATTTTTATTTATTTTTTATTTTTATTCATCCTTTATTTTACCAGGTGATGTCCCATTGAGATAATCAAATCTCTTTTACAAGGGAGCCCTGGAACAAATACAAT
>JAUMHQ010000065.1:4493154-4503889 GCA_032361165.1 Enteromius paludinosus | reverse complement strand
GAGGTCTTAATTTTATGTTCAGTATATGTTAGGGTCCCTTCATATATATTTTGCCTGAAGCCAAACAGGACATGCAGTCACATATCACCACATTCCATTTATGCAGGCGTTTTCATACAGATGCACAGACAGATTATAATTATAATAGTAGAACAAATTGATACATAACTGGCTATACTGACATTGATTACAGTCCGAGTCTTTTAAAAACTGTACTCAAGACTGGAACGAGTCCGAGTACGAGTTTGAGTACTCCAACTCTATTACAGTTAAAGGGTTAGTTCACCCCCAAATTAAAATTATGTAATTAACTAACTACTCACCCCCTCACGTTGTTCCAAACCCGTAAGACCTTCGTTCATCTTTGGAACACAAATTAAGATATTTTAATGAAATTAAACACATTGGTAAAACAGTCCATGTGGCACCAGTGGCTCAACTGTAGTTTTGCGATGCTTTGAGAATACTGATTTATACACAAAGTAAACAAATTACATAATTTGCTCAACCATTCTTCTTCCCTTAAGTTACTCCTTCCACCATTTTGGAGAGTAATATACATGCTTTAACGTATTTGATGTAATCCGCATTGTTTAAATTTGGGGAATAGCATGAGCATGAACATAATCTGGGTTGTTTGTGCTTAGAGGACACCACACATATACGTTGTGATATTCTCTAAAATGGCGGAAGATGAATAGTTGAGGAAATTATGTTATTTTTGTTTTCTTTGCACAAAAAAGTATTCTCCTAGAATTGCAAAACTGAAGTTGAGCCACTGATATCACATGGACTGTTTTGCCATCATATTTACCAAGTTTCTGGAGCTGGGTTGCTGTCTATAAGGGGTCAGATAGCTCTCTGCTTTGATCAAAACTTAATTTGTGTTCCGAAGATGAACAAAGACCTTACGGGTTTGGAACAACATGAGAATGAGTAATTAAGGACAGAATTTTCATTTTTGGGTGAACTAACCCTTAAAGTTCACACACAATTATTTATATTATTTTTTTTATTTTTTATTATGGCAGTGACATGCAAACTTACATGCACCTACATTTTCTGTAAAGTAAAAATACTTTACTCTCCACTCAGCTATAAAGCTGCTGTTTTAATTTGACCAATTTTACAGATGAATGCTCCATCAACTGAACATCAACTGAAGAATTTCCAGTGTTTGGAAATCCATTCGTCATCTTTGATATTTACTTTAGTCCCTCACTGTTACATTCGAAACTCATGATTAGCATGAGAATAGATGACCTCTTGTTTATACAGAAAGTGATATACAAGACCTATATTACACATTTTAAATGTATAGCAGTAGGTAACTGCCTTGAATAAGTTGTAAAAAAAAAAAAAAACTGTAATTATGTCATTACTCACTCTCATGTTTTCCAGACATATAAAAGCAAATATATAAAAAGCAGGGATGCATTTTCAGGTACTTATTACTTTAACAATGCTATTATATATGTTTTCAAAAATAATGCATACTCTATATGTTTTATTACTGTTTGTTGTTACTTGACAGCAGTGGTTACTGTCTTGGAAAAGAGCTTTATGAAGATTCTTGACATTTTTTTTTTTATGTTCTACAAAAAAATAAATTACAATACACAGATTATAAGCGTGTCTGTGTTGATGTCAATACTGTTAGGTTTTATATAATCTCACTGCAGGCTTGCATTAATTTCCGAATTTCCAATGTGTAATTACAAGTCCAAAGACTGTTTTTTACTAATCAGAATGTGGTAATTATGGTAATTCTAACATGGCATAGATGTACCATTCCTCTTCGACTGTGCAAGCAAGCAGAGCACTGTGATGCGACAGAACTCCTGTGATAATCATTAAAGTGCTGTCATGCGCCTGCAGTGTAAGCAGCTTTGTTAATTATAATAGAAGCATTCTATTTTATCACATAAGGTCACAAGCACCGTGGATGTGGAGTAAAAGGATGCATGTTCTCTCTCTACATTTTTCTGCTGCATGTAGGTCAGCTTCCTCTTTCTCTGCTTCTCTCTCCCTCCCTCTCATTTCTCTCTCTCTAGTACTTCTCTATCATCACATCTTGCACAGCTTGCAGAGAACTCCTACAGCTATGTCAGTGTGCTCATCACTGTTAATGAAACTCACACGCATTCACAAACCACACCTAACCACCACTTTTTTTTTTATTTAATCACAGATAACAAAACAGTCACACCATTTCACATGTCCATCTTACCAAAAATCACTTAAACAGAACTTAAAACATATTCTGGTCTTGGATGCTTATTGGTCAATATACTGTAGCATGCGAAATTGAAAACTGCATTAGTGTCCTTAATATTATTCTGAAATGCTTTTATAAAAACAGTGAGATGTACAACCATGCTGTTGTATAATGTGAATACAGTGTCATGACTAAAGAGGTTATGCGTCATGCCTAACAACTTCCTTTTAGCTGTTGACAATATATTCCCATACATATGACAAAACTACTCATGCTGTCTAAATCTGGATAAAAATGTCTGCTAAACATCTTCAATATAAATATAGCAAGAGCTCACTCAATATTAAAACCACAGACATAAACAAGTCACACCCATGTTTTACCTTCCTTTTATTTTATGAAATATGTTAAATATGTTAAAGTTTAAATTAAATGGGTTGCAAAACAGCAATTTACTGACTTTAAAAATGCACTGGCAGCCATTTTAGAGTTGTGGGCTTCTGCTGTGTTGTGTTGTGTTTTAATACATGTATAGGTTCATAGCAGAAGGACAGATTGTTCTGTGGTCAGGTCCTCAGCCTCTTCCTCCACAGTGCCCATGCCCCACAGGGCCGCAGATGGCAGCTGGCAGATAGAGCAAAAGAGTTTTTTAGACTGGAAAAGATGCTGCGGGGTTCCAGATTTCTGCTGTGAATGGTTGTGCAGATAACAGTCTTTTGCACAGAATCAGCTCTTAAAATTTCTTCAGCAGATTTTTCCCATTGCTGTGTTTTTAGATCTAGATGACGGGACACTTTTTAGACACTGTTCCCAGAAGTGCAGGCAAATGGCCTGGAAAAGGCTGAGCTGTGTCCTTGAATTAGCATCACCTGAACAGTTTTATTTTTTCCCCTCCAGGAACAGAACAAACACTACCTATGAGTCTGCATATCTGCACCACTTTGGGAAAAGTGCTAGAAGCAAGGAAGGTCTGGCAAGACTCCTGAGACACTCATAGACCTGTCACGTCACCAAAGAGTGGACACACAATCTGTCAAGCTCAGCGAAGACCCCTTAAGGAATTCCGGTCTTTTAAGGACTGGGAAAACACCTTCCAGATCTTTCCAATGCCACATGAGTACCTCCCTGAAAAGCTTATCAGAACAAATGTCAGGGAGGTGTGAGCATAGCCAATCACAAGGAGAAGCAAGAACAGGGCAGGGTCATACCACAACGAGGACTTGAAACAGGAAGAAGGTTGTGACATTGGTTGCATCAGTTCCCTTGTGAAACTCATTAAGCAACCTATGAGAAAGTCTGCAGACATTTGGATAAAAAACAGTATTAAGCTAAAACAGTATTTCTTAGTAAAATCCTAAGGTACTCTGCA
Organism: Enteromius paludinosus; assembly: GCA_032361165.1. NCBI lineage: Eukaryota > Metazoa > Chordata > Actinopteri > Cypriniformes > Cyprinidae > Enteromius > Enteromius paludinosus. The sequence goes on along the minus strand of JAUMHQ010000065.1, from coordinate 4,500,302 downwards.
TTTAAGTTCTTACTGTATTTATGTGAAAATAAATGTGCTGTAACAGTTTAACAACTGAAACATTTGCCAACATATCTTCTGATATATCTTCTGGTAGTTAGCCATTTATTTGTAAGTAATAATATCATTAAATATCCTGTTAAATCGAATTAACAACTTTTAGTGGTGCAAAATCATTGAACAGGGTGCAAGTTGTTGCCTCAAGACTTTTTTACCACTTGAACCACAAACTGCAACTTTTTGTGAATTCTGAAGCAAAACATATTGTCTATTGTCCTTCAGGGCTTTTTATACCGTGCACTGGCTGGAAGTCGTTGTCCATCTGTGCCACATAAAGACTCAGGGTGACCCAGCCAGTGACCAAGGAGGGACTTTGAGACAGCAATGGACAAACCCATCCGTCCTCACGTCCCCTGCAATGGCTGAGTGTCCTCCCCCAGTGCACTGAAGACGTTCTCTGCAGGACAGTTTGCTACACCCAGTTCCTCTAGCCAAGAACAACGAGCCTAGGAGTGAATGTCCTGCCTGCGGCGCCAACCTGTGACCATCCCCATGGACACCGTCAAGATCATCCAGTCAGAGAAGTTCCCTCGAGAGTGTCCAGTCCCAGTGACCCAGCCTCGCTATGCCCCACCTCCCCGCGTGGCCTGGGATGGAGGAGGCGAAGGGGAGGTGATCGTCAACCAGGCATGTGGCGACCTGTCTATGGAGGTCAACGGGAACACCATGGTCGCACCCAGACCCCTGGTGTCTTCCCCTGCTCCCATCCTCCGTCGGGAAGCTAGTTATCTCGCCCAGCGCAAGACCAGCACATCCGACATTTGCTACCACCAGTTCCACTACAAGATGGACGACGTCATCGTCAACCAGTACGTGCTCCGCTCTTCCTCCACATCTTCCTCCTCGTCCTCCACCTCCTCAGGTCCAGTGATGCCGTGTGAACCGCTGGACTGCCCCACCTGTGGACACACCTACAACTTTGCCGGCAAGCGCCCACGCATCCTGTCCTGTTTGCACTCGGTGTGTGAGGAGTGCCTGCAGATCTTATACGAGTCCTGTCCCAAGTACAAGTTCATCTCCTGCCCCACTTGCCGCCGCGAAACAGTGCTCTTCACCGACTATGGGCTAGCCGCGCTGGCCATCAACACCAGCATCCTCAGCCGTCTGCCACCCGACCCAGCGGGGACCGTGCAGTGGGGCAGCGATGGGGACCGCAGCTGCTATCAGACGGTGCGCCAGTACTGTCAGTCAGCTTGCACTTGCCACATTGCCAACCCTCTTTCTTCCTGTGGCATCATGTAGAACAGAGAGGGCGGATGACCGGCACAACTCATACCTAAAAGCTATTCCACCATCTGAAAAATCTTGAGTCACACACATTCTCCTTCTCAGAAAAGTCACAGATGAATCTGTATATTTAATAGCACAGGATGCTATGTGGACTTGAAGTGAAAAGGACACTTGTGTGCAAAGACAGAAATATGAAATATCAGAGTAAATGTATTTTATGTATGAACTGATTTCCCTATAGCCCTCGATCTCTTGTTTGGATGTGTTCGTCATTGACATCTCTTTACATGGGAATGCCAAGGGAAGTCTATCTCCCCCCATCCTGGTTATAATAAAGACCAATAAAGAATATAAAAGTCCAACTGTTTGTTTGGTCTAAACTTTCACTTGCTATATTAAAATGTGCAGTATGGGATTACGCTGTTTTTTAAACATCCGGTAGACTAAGGCTGATGATACACTGGGCAACTTCTTGATCAATGTTGCCGGATAACTTTAGGAAATGTTGGCATAAACGGGCAACCAGGTGAGACACAGGGCCCAAGACTGATCTAAATTACCCTGATAGAAATTTGCTACACATTCTGTACTAAAAAAGTGCCCATGCAACAATGCTCAAAAAAGTAAAAGAACTGCTCAAAAGTTGCCCAGTGCATCATTAGGATGTATTCATACCTGTTTTGTTTGTTTTAATTGCATCAAATTCAAGTTCATTTCCCCCCTTGGTGCAGATCTTTTAGGCTTTTATATGTGAATTCAGCAATGGCACTAATGGGTGGACCAAACAATCATACTGAGACCCAGCTGAAGAAGTCGTCTGGCTCCAAACTAAATTTGGTACGGTTGATTGAATGAACCAATGACTAGATGACCTTTGCAAAAAGGGCAGTGTGCAAGCGAACCACACCAAACAAAAATAATTAATACTGGTGTGACTACACCATTAGTCACTGAATTAGACTGCACCTATTCCTACAAAGACACACCCTTTTTTTTAAAATCACAACCTTTTAAAACATACTAGCCCAAATCATATAAGTAATTTTGTTCAGAACTAAGGAGGATCATAAAAAAAAAACCATTAAAACAGTTAATTCATATTAATGGTTCTTAACACTCATGTACTGTTCGAAATCAGTTCATTTCCCGTACGGACCGGATCTTACTGATCCTAATTGGATTCAATGTATTTTTCCAAAAAATAAATTTTTTAAGCGAGTGAAAAACAGCATACAAACAAGTTCAATCAATAAACTTTTAATATCAGTACTTTACACATTTCAAAGAACGAATAAATTAATTTATGATTTATAAAAAAAATTTTAACCACTGTTGCACTGTAAGCACATTGTTTAATGATAATATCTTTGTCTAAACCTAAAGTAATCTTGACAAACTATATATAATTTGAAAGGTTTCGTACTCTAGTTTTCATATTTGATGCTGTTTTTCAAACATATTGCAAAGCAATAGATAAATGGTGATTTAATCTCCATTTGTGATATGGTGCCAAACACACTTTTATTCTATATGTACATATGTTTTAGAGATTCAAAAGATTTAGAATTCACATCATATATTCAAGTTACCTCCCAAAATATTTCTGAATAGGATGTCTACTTCATACATATTTTTTCAAATATGGAAAAATATGGTTCATAACACTCAAACAATAAATAGAAGTCAAGAGTGCCTGTAGATCACCTAGTGGAAAAGTTTGGTTCTGCATCCACAAAATCTTTTTATCTCAAAATAGTTTCTCTCTAAATCTTTTGAGATATCAACCAAAAATCTGACACAAAACTTGTTCAGATGATTGGCTTTGATTTTCTTGAAGATTTTGAGGCAAACATGCTTTGTGAATTTGCTATTTTATGTAAAATATAAAAATATACATTTTTATATTTTATATTTTCTTACATTTAAACTTCTATAACTTTCAAAACTTACTTTTATAACAGTTTTGGTCAATTCTACAATAATCTGTAAGGGTTTCACCTTTAAAACGATACCAATTTTTTGTCTGTGCTCTGTGCACTTCCATGCTTCCCGCCTGACGAGGCCGTGAACGAGCGCTCGGAGAGGGTGGAATTGCACGACCTGCACAAAACGCACACTGCTGCACTTCCAGGGTGTGCGTCCCGCCTGACAAAGCCGGGAACGAGAGGCCTTCGCGGGCTTGTGGCGGATTCGTCCACTGCCCGGAGGTGGTCAAAATCTCGACTCGAATCCGCCACAAGCCCGGCAAGAGACGCTTTCCTCTGCCTCGCCCCGCTCCTCGGAGAGGGTGGAAATGCACCACCATCACAAACGTATTAAAATTACTGTATGCATATTTCACAACACATCAGGATGTTGAAACTTTGCATGCATGTTCATGATCCTAAATGTGGAAAAGTTACAAAATTTAAAGAAAAAAAACATAGGTTTATTAGTATTTCAAAAAGATTGAAAAAAGAAATGATAGCTCATTTTTACCATTTTTGGCTGACAAAGTATTTATTTGTATTGAAATGACTGAGAAAATGCTACTTTTTTGGCTTCATAGGATAGAAAAAAACCTAAAGTAACAAAATATAACCAAGATATGTTATTACTTTGGTTCTGTAGAGTGGCCTTAGAACATAAAAATAGACGGGTCAAATTTACCCGCTGACAGTACGAACGTAAGTATTTTTATTTTGGGCATTTCAAAACACATCAGCGAGTTGAAACTTCGCATGCATGTTTATGACCCCAATTTTCACAAAAAATACATAAGTTAACTGATATTTCCAACAGCTCAAAATCAAAAAGGAATTGACCCGGAACAGTACATGATGGTTAATATCATGCGTCAAACATCACCTACTGTTTGTAGCTTTTCTGTAGTTGTGTATAAATTCCTTAAATGTGAAATGTAAATAAAATAAGTATTATATATTAGATAAAAATCCATAGCTTTCATCAGATTCTGCTAAGGCAATGTAAACTATATGAGTATGTAAACTTGCAAGGAAATTGGAGAATTATATATTTTATTATATTAAACAATTTGTTATTGAAGCAGTGTATTATTACAAAACAAGGAATTCATTTAGCAGCAAAGGTTGACAGACGTTGAACATGATAAAAAAGAAAATAACTATAATAAAATGAATAAATCTAGAAATGAAAACTTAGCAACTTAATTTACACTGCAAATTTATATACAATAGGAATGAGAAATACAAAGTGTTCTGACAAAACCAAACAAAAAACAAGTGCTATAATCGCTAGGTAAATGGGAGGGGTGCATCTGCCACCATCACAAGGAGTCAATGTGGCATGAACGTCAGAGATGTGTAGTCATACTTCTATTCCTACTGAAAAAGCTTGGCATTCTTGTTTTCTTCTTAGGCTGAAAGCTTTGAATCAAATGACATTATTAAGTTACACTTGAGTAATAAATAAACATTAAAACAAAAATGCTATTTTATTGATGATACAGAACTGTTCAAAAAATGTTTTATTAAAAATGAAGTTTATCTAAAGAAAATAATTTACCTTTTGCTTTCTGTGTCAGGCTGTTGTGTGTTCTGCCTTCTAAAGGATGTGAATTTCAGCTTTTGGATCTTACTCTGCTTTTTGTTCTCATTTCCCGGTAGCTGGTTTAACAAACAGAGGACCATTCATATTATAATAATTTTGAACATCCACATTTCATGCTACTTCAGCTAATACCTATTAAAGTAATAGTTCACCCAAAACTGAAACTCGGTCATTTACTCATCCTCATATTGTTTCAAAACAAGACTTTTTTTAGCATGACACAAAAGGAAAAATCTAGTATGAAAAGTCTAAAACCAGGACCTACAAAAGTAACTATGAAAGCATCAAAAGTCTTTTGAAGCTCTGTAATAGCTTTCTGTGAAAACAAACTGCAACATAATTTCTATTGATTAAAATCTGTTAACATCAGTCATCAGATTACCTCAAAATTCACAAAAAGCAGCTTGCACAGTCTATTACAGGGCTGTCCAAACTGGAGGAGGGCCGGTGTCCTTCCAACTTGCCTCAACACATCTGCGTGTAAGTTTATAACATGCCTAGTAAGAGCTAGTTTAGCTGCTTCAGGAGTGTTTGATTAGAACTGGAGCTAAACTCTGCATGACACCCAGCCCTCCAGGACCGAGTTTGGACAGCCCTGGTCTATTATAACTCCTTTTGCATTCAAAAGAATTTTGAAAAGAACAAAAGAACAGCAGATTTTTAAAAGATGTAAGGTTGAGTAAATGATGAATTTTTGGCCCTTTCATTTTTTACTTACAGAATCTTTTCCATCTGGTTCCTCGACTAAGACTTCAGCAAAAGGTTCATCTCGAAAAAACCTTGCTCTCCCTGTAGGACAGGGACATTTCTTTTTAACAGGCATCCATCGAAGCCAGAATGTTTAATTTTTAACAAATTTATGGATGTGAACTTGAGCTGAGTTTATCTGTCAAGAAGACTCACTGTGATGGCCGATAGCTGCCTGAGTGTCAGATACAGATCTGTGACGAAACACCATGGGTTCTTTAAGGTGAGCCGATTCACTGGGTGGATCTTCATGACCCAGAATCTGTAGACGTTGACTGGCAGGATTGCTTATTTCCTCCTCATGCAAGCTTCCACGCTGAAAACATTTGGTTAGAGGGTTAATGCACTTGAAATATGAGGTTTCAGTTTACAGGAAACAATAAAAAGTCATTTTGACACACAACACCTTTTTCTGCAAACTGACATAAACAGAACTGGAAAGTCATGATTATAAGACCTAAAAAAGCAACCTTTGTTAGATATATATATATCTGTTTCTAACCTCTATTACAGCATGCTGACTCTTCAGGATGTCCACCTCTCTCTGCAGGCTGTCATTTTGCTGCTGTAGCTTTGCAATGTTCTCCAACATCCTGCACACCTGCTCCAGGTACTGCAACCCTGGAGACAGCTTGTCCAGCCTGTACTGATCACCGTTTGCAAGCTGTCGAGACAGAGAGATCAGAGAAAGATTGGTGGGTTATAACGTGCAAAAGCTAATCAATCAATCAATCACTTTTATTTATATAGCACTTTTAACAATACAGATTGTAGCATAGAACACAAATCAATTTGAACTGTATAAAATGTTGAACCTGATCTCTGTTTTAGATTCAGATTTCTCTGTTGTTAGTGCTAAATAGACTATGAACGTCTATTCTGAGCTGCTTTGCGAACTCCAGCTTTGCCATTTGAACAACTGAAAATCTCAGCACAGGGAAGCTGAACTTCTAAGGAACTGAATGCAAATAAAAAATGTTAAAGCTGAAGTGTGTCATTTCTGTACTATTAGAATAACCAAACGGATTGACTAAATGATGCAACTGACAGAACAAAAGCTCAGAGTAATGTTTTGATAGCACTTTACTGGAAAGTTTCTTTTGTTTGTTTGTTTCTTTCTTTCTTTTTAAGGAGCTCCATTATATCTGTTTTAAAGCTGGTCATAGTAGAAACATTACAGATACTTTTAAACTTTATAGCATTTATAAAACATAAAATAAGTGTAAAAGATAACTTGAAAAATAAACGGTAACATGAAGCCTGTATTTATTATAAGGGTATTCTTAAGGCATTATAATGAATGCCTAATGCATTATAAATAAATTGTATCATAAGTTATACTTATGTATAACATAATTTGTTGTATCATCTCATTAATATTCATGATAACTATTTTAATGTGTTATAATATTTACTTATTTTTGGTTCTAGCTTATAAAATTTTATTTAATGCATTATTTAATGCAAGGCTTAAGCTAGTCCCAGACTAAATTGCATGTTTAAGTGGTCTCAGATAAAAATATCTTGCTCTGACATATCTT
>JAUMHQ010000065.1:4480457-4491099 GCA_032361165.1 Enteromius paludinosus | reverse complement strand
CCCCCCCACCCCCCCCCCCCCCCCCCCACCAAATAAATACAAATATGTATTAAGCTATATGTATAAAATAAAGATAAAAATAAAATTTATTAAACTTTCTAATGACACTATCATGTATTTTTCAAGAAATTTTTAGAAAAAGATTTAGAAAATTTTACAAGAAAAAGTTTGATACATAAACATGAACGGTGGTTTGCAGACATCTTTGTTTTGCACTGCTCCTAAACAGCACTTACCGGCCGTTTTATAGTCTTCATGTGTTGTTGTACTCTCGCTGCCGCTGGTTTTAACGGAAAATGTACTCAGCTTATTACAATTGGCTGTGTCAGTTTGTAGAGCTTTCTTTTTTTTAATTTTGACATTTTCAGCGCCACCTTTGCGCTTTTTATCATCCATTCTTCATCTCTCGCTTATCTCTTAACTGATTTTGCTGTTGAGCAAGGTGCCGCTGTCCGGGGGTGGGGGGTGGCTGAGTCAATGATAATTACATCATCTTTAACCTGCAGGCTGCATTGTGCTCGCGGGGCTGCAAGAAAATAAAAAGATCGGAGCTGCGGTAAAACAATGAATAACAAGAATGAGGCGATGGTAAAAAAATAAATAAATAAATAAATAAATAAAAAGTGCGACAGAGTGCAGGCAGCTAACGTAAAGGGTCTTCTCCCAGTCCTCCCAATTAGCAAATCCGGGCCTGCCAACAGAGTTTTGTAGTCTATTCAAGATAATTTTGTGGTCAATAGTGTCGAACGCAGCGCTGAGATCCAATAGCACTAATATGAGGTGCAACCACGATCATATGATAGAAGCAGGTCATTAGTAAGAGCAGTCTCAGTCCTATGATACGGTCTAAATCCTGACTGGAAATCCTTACAGATATCATTTTTCTCTAAGAAGGAATATAATTGTGAGGATACTACCTTTTCTAGTATCTTTGACAGAAAAGGGAGATTTGAGATAGGTCTGTAATTAGCAAAATCTTTGCGGTCAAGTTGTGTTTTTTTAACGAGAGTCTTAATAACAGCCAGTTTGAAGGCTTTGGGGACATATCCTAATGACAATAAGGAGTTAATAATAGACAAGAGAGGATCTATGACTTCTGGAAGCAGCTCTTTTAATAGTTTAGAGGGAATAGGGTCTAACATACATGTTGTTGGCTTAGACAACTTAAGTTTATACAATTCTTCCTCTCCTATGGTAGAGAATGAGTTGAATTTATCCTCAGGGGATCCTACAGTGCACCTGACTGGATACTGTAGCTGACAGCTGCACAGTTTCTATTTTTTATCTAATAGTATTAAGCTTGGAAGTAAAATATTGCATAAAGTCATTACTGCTGTGGTCTTGTGAAGGTCGGTCAGTACCTGTTGATGCTTTATTTTTTGTTAATTTAGTCACTGTATTGAATAGATAACGGGGGTTAAGTTTGTTTTCTTCTAATAAAGATGAAAAGTAATCAGATCTAGCCCTTTTTAATGCTTTTCTGTAAGTTAGCATATTTTCCTGCCAGGCTACACAAAACACTTCTAGCTTTGTTTTCCTCCAGCTACGCTCCATTTTTCGGGCTGCTCTCTTTAGGGTCAAGTCAAGTCACTTTTATTCATATAGCGCTTTTAACAATACAGATTGTAGCAAAGCACTAAACATTATCAAATAGAAGAACAGAGAGATGAGACATGAGAGAATGGGGAAAAAAACCTTGTGAGAACCAGGCTAAGTTGGGTCCAGTTCTCCTCTGGCTGGACGCCCAGCACCTGATTTCCAGTTAAATTTTAAACACATGTTAGATTGTGTAAGGACTTATAGTGTGTGTAGGTTCTGAGTGTGCTCATTATACCACGGAGTCAAACTATAACACAACATGAAAAACCTTTTAAAAATCCGTAAACACACATGCATTAGAGAAATTAAATAAAATGATCCATTTGTAACAGCTTAATGTTAATGTTGTTCACTTGACAAACATCAGTATTGGTTGCCAACTGAACCAACTCAAGCTTGGGAAATGGTACTACAAAGTCATTTTTCACATATACGTACACATAATGACCTGAAACTAAGGCCGCTGATTATCATTCAGTTCACAGCTATGCAGGATCTGCTGACATTCCTGTCTACTGATAACATCAGCATGCCTTTCTGTGTAGGAAAAATGAAAATATGCAACGTCATTGAACAAAATGCAAACCACAAACTGTTAAACAATAATACACGCAAAGTGCACTCCTATGAAAATGCAGTATTTAAGTTCAGCAGTGTGATTAGATTTATGGTATAATGACAACAATTTGTGTCTTTAAGTTTATTATATTATTGCATTAGGATACTATTATTGCATATAATTAAGTTATTAAAGTTATGTTCTCACGTGTTTATGAGCCCAGAAGACACTGGTCACAGCAAAGTCAATGCATTTCTTGTGTGGGGTCCTCCCTTGTGACCTCCCCAGGCCTCCTGCAATAGTGACCACAGCTGGTTCCATAATTTACAATGCTTTTTTAATGTAATGGTACGCCTCTGCTGTGATTGAAGGATTGAATCACTAGCCTGTGTTAAATTAACTTCTTTTTTTTTTATAAAGGTATAAAGTGTAGATCTTTAATAATCCTCGAAATAACAAAACAATATGAATGTTTAGTCAGGTCTTATAAGTAGTCAGTAGGACAGTTGATGTTATTTATAATTATAAGAAAATTATCAAATGTTTCTAACTGTAATGCTCAGACAGGGACAAGACAAGTAAGTAAACTCAAAGCCAGCTTTATTTTGCACTTACTGTAAGCAAACAGAAATATTTCAAAGAGGCAAGGGAGGATCAACATAAAGGCTCAAGCTTGATAGTAAGCAGGCAGGTAGGCATTAACTTAAAGCAGTGTGCATTCAAAGTCTGTCTCTATATTCAGTAATTGGGTGATCGGTTCTCTGTTTTCCAGCTCAGGTAAGTATTAGCTCCTTCGTGCTCTGTGCAGGTAAGTGATTGTTCGCTGAGATAGTTCGCTGAAGTGAGGATTCCATTCACATCTCCTTGTGAGAGATTCCAGAAGACATCAGAAAGACACTGTCATAGACAGGAGCGAGGTTGATTTACAATAAATCGTATGAGTGAGGTCGTACAAATTTGTACGAATTAGCCACCTCGTAAAATATGAACGAGTTGCCGTGAGATCAGGTTAGTTCAACATGACAGCGTGACACTAACAATTTATGGCCTTTTGTAATGGATACTTTTTTTCCCGATACTGAGCAGTTTTTCCCTTGGAATTCACATGTACACTAATAGTTGAATGCAATTCAGGTAAATCATATTCAAAAAAATTGTTTTGGAATCTACTGTCAGAATGAATTCACTTGGATTGCGGAAAATGAGTGTAGGGCTATCCAAACATTCACATGCTGAAAATGATTCATCTCACTGAGTGAGCAATCTTGTTGCACTAGTTTATGTGTGTATAGTAAAAAAAAATGTGTGCTGTAGAAAAGAATGTGAAGATTCTTCAGAAATCTTTTGTGTTTTGAAAAAAAACATTGTAGTTTACTGGAACATTAATGTAGGTATGGGTTGCATATGTTTAATTATTAGAAAATTCTAATGTCTCTATGGTTATCAGTAAAATAGGCTAGGGGTTGTCCTCCTGTGTCATTTAAATTATTTTATGAACAGATAATAATTAACCTGTTGCTTTTTTTGTTGTTGTTGTTGTTAAGGCTATGACATGAGTGCATTTCTCCTACTACCCACAAGAGGCTGCAACATCACAACTAACTGACTTGGCATGTAACATTATCTTTAGGTGAAGTCCCAGCTAAATGCAGCGAACACATGCAGATTTAAACCTGACTGACACCGACCAATACTGACTTACCTGACGGCTGATAGTTATTTTTAAAAGATTCAATGGACTCTGCGTACAAAATTAATTAATTTTATCTTCGTTGATAAATTAGTTATTTTATTTAATTTAGGTGGCCGGCTGCTGACTTTATGAGTTCTTTTACATTAGAAGACGTCACGTCGTTAACCGCGTTCTTTAATAATAGCACGTGGACGCTCTCCTAGCAACCGTAAAACAACATCCAAAACTGCTGCAGGTTTGAAAATATGGAGCAGTTTCCACCAAAATTTAGTAAAGTGCTGGTGACACCAGACCCACAGTACATCCCAGGGTGAGTTCTCATTGATTTCTTACTGTGTTATTAATACAATTATTTGTTTGTAGTTTTGTTTCATAAGTTAGATTTGGTTCGTATTTTAATGAGTTTGAAAAAGTAACGTTGCCAATTTCTTTATTTATAACAACTTTAGTTTAAATATAGTTTATAAACCTGGGTTTGTGTTGAAATACAGCTTACAAAAATCCTTTCTATAGGCTATGTAACTTAAAACTAGGCTAAGCCAAATGAAGAGTGTATGTTGCCAACTGTCATAGTAACTTACTGCCAGGTCTATACAGTAACGTTAACATTACCTGTCTAAATCAGAGGCAGACAGATTTATTATTATTCTTACTCTTTATCACTTACTTTTAACTTTTAGTCCCCAAGGTATTTCAATCTAAAGAAGTCATTTGGCCTTTTTTTCCCAAATGCATGTTTAATGTATTGGTTTAATAATACAATGCATAATACAATATATAAACGTGTGTTTAAAGGGACACTTCTTTTATTTATTTACCCTCAAGCTGTCCCAGATTTGCATGACTTTATGCTTTCAGATTAATAACAAATAAAGATTTTTATAAAAAGATCTATCTCTGTGCGATCTATAAAATGGAAGTGTATAGGACCTGTAAAGCTGATGCTTCATGATGCTCTATCAATCAATCAATCACTTTTATTTATATAGCGCTTTGAACAATACAGGTTGTAGCAAAGCATTTAACATTATCAAATAGGAGAATAGAGTAATGGTAATCTATAATGACGAGATTTAACTATTTATTTATCAAATGCAGAGACGGTCTCTGTAATTAAAACAACGATAATCACTAGAATTTAGGTGCCCCCAACTAAGCAAGCCAGAGGTGACCAAAACCCCATCCATGAGAGAATGGAGAAAAAAAAACCTTGGGAGGAACCAGACTTAGGCCCGATGCCCAGCACCTAATTTTCTGTTCGATTTTAAGTGCATGTCCGGTGTCTCTACATCTTCAAACTTTGAAGCAATGCGTCACTGTCACTTCTTGCATGACTTGATCACTTAATCATTTGAGCACATACATCAGACTCTACAAAGTGCTGGTGTTGAAGAGTAAAATTGGCCAGAAGTGATAGTTTGTGGTTTAAAAATGTACTAAGTATTAGTTTTTTTCTTAAAAACATTTTTGTTTTGCTTCTGAAGACGTTGGTTAATCAATCAATCACATGGATTACCTTTTATAAAGTACCACCTTACACTTGAATTATATGGACATATAGATTATAATTATAGATGTAATAATTATTCAAAAAAGACTGCTGATGGTTCTACTTAGGTATGCAGGCTACTGTCCTCAGCTGAAGTATCATATGGGCCAGACTTATGGTCAGTTAACAGCAAAGCTCCTATCTTCCCCGGAGGTATCTCACTCACAGAGGCTCGTGCTCCATACCGGGCGTTTCCCATCAACAGAGAGGGACTCAGAACCCCACAATGAAATTTGGAGAAGTAGACATGGAGGCAGAAGGAACTTGGAGAAAATGATTCCGGGATACACAGGTAACAGTTTGTGGGTTTGTGGTGCTTAGTCCTAGTTTGCATACGGTAACTGTTAACATGCAGTTAACATCTTGTGATCCAAGGTTTTGTTCCATTACGTCAAAACTACTTCTGCAAGACATATGCAGAAACCTGTCGAGATGCAATATCAGAGTTCAGCCAGGAACAAGAAAAGAGACTGCGTGCAGCTTCTGCTGACCTGTCTTTTGCAGTCAACAACAGCGTCCTAGACATCAAAGTAAGCTGTCATGGTCGGATTGCTTCTCTTTCACAGCTCCCCTGTGTAGGGTCACCCTGTTTAATTATACATGCTAAATATCCAGTATCAAAGCAGGTCGAGTGTCACATGCCCAGTAAATGAAAAGAAAGGATGTTACTAAACAAGCTCTCCAATCAGGACATCACATGATTTCAGGCAATTATCACTCCATTGTGTTGAAACAAGCTGTGAAAATCCCCTGATTCACAGATCATGTAATTTGGACCTATAATCATCAGCTACTTTTTTAAACTCAGAAGATATACTTCTTGTTCAAAAGAATAATCTAATGATTGTCCTTTGTTGTAGCCTAAAAGATCGAACAGTCCTCTTACAGCCATATCTAAAGATCCTGCCCCCTACAAGGCCCCACATCCCTGGAAACCGCAAGGCTCCCCATACCTCATGGAGGAAAGCAGTCCACATAAGTACTTCATCTCAGGTTAGCCAGAGTTGGGCAAGAAGCAAATTACAGAGTGCTCATACAGCAGCTCTGAATTTTGCACCAATTTGTCATTTTGACAGGTTTTACTGGCTACGTCCCCAAAGCCCGGTTTCTCTTTGGTGCTGGATATCCCATCATCACCAACAAGGCACTGATCCAGTTTGGCAATGAAAAGAAGGCACGTCGGACCTCCTTTAACTTGCAAAAGAAGGATTCCACCAGCTTGCCTCTGATGCCCACAATATACTCCTCTAAAACAGGGATCCTATCCTCCTATATGGGACATGTACCAGGTGTGTAAAAATGGTAATTACGTTCCTTTGAAGAAAGCATGCTATCATTTATAGTCATGAAGCAATCTAATTATGTCAACAGGGTACAGATTTCAATATGGCCATACATTTGGGCAACTCACCCATGATGCTTTGGATCGCATTGGTACACAGGGGAACACAGGGGAAAACAGACTGGACTGAAGACCAACAGTGCAAGTGAAAATAGTTATCACACATAACCCAACTTAGAACAAAAAAATCATTTCAGTCATCTAATAAGCAACATGTATTTCATGAATTGATTTTAAAGGACTTGGCAAGTGACAAGACACTGACAAGTCAACTAATAGAAATCTATTTTTTCAAAAGCCATGGTTATTGTAACTTTCTTCCAGCACACACATTCAGACAGCACACAGATGAACATTAATGACTCAACAAATCTTTATTATCACAAGGTTCCAATCAGGCACAGCTATAATTGGGTTAAGAAATATAAAAAACACTTCCTTTAAAACTCACTCATAATCAAACCATTCTCTTCAATTACCTCTTGTCAGTCTTTATGTCACTAACATCAGGGGTCACGAAAATCATCAACAAATATCACTACTGAACTTGTCCTTCTGTTGAAACAGGAAATATATAGGTACTCAGCATGCAACTTTATCATATAAATTAGCTATTTAATTGATTTCATCGTGCAAGAATGCACATTCACAGAACGCTAAAGATGAGACCTATTATTTTTCATGCATAGTAATTAATGCTACTGTGTCATGCATTGAAATGGTTATCAAAACTATTTCTAACTGACTTTGAGGAAGTTTTTTTTTTCTTTTTAAAATGCCATGTAGGTTAACAACAGCATAAATTATATTACTAGATTTACAATGACATATAGTGACCTGAGACAGAGATAAAGTGCAGGGTTTTGTTGGAAAATACTTTTGGGGAGTTCCAGTTTTGTGCTTGATTGCTGGCAGATGATATCCATCCTTGTTATATACTCTGCACTGTTTTATAACTGTGTTATAAATTTTAATATAAATACTTAATATCATCATGGCTTGAAGCTAGTGAATATTTGCTTTTTAAGGTCCAAAGTACAGTATAATAAAAATTGTCCTGATTGGTAAATCACTAAGGCAATATTCTGTCCAGAAACAGATGGTTTACTTTCATTGGATTGTACAGGATGAATCGATTGACTGTAAGGTTAATTTTGGATTAATTGTGCTTCTATTCTGTCTAGCTAAAATCAGACTCCTTTTGTACTCTTTAGAATAAAATTTCATCTTTGTTTGGTGTATCTCTGTCATGGTTACCGGTCAGGTAAGTCATTGGCCATTTCCCTGTCCACACTGATTGCGCAAGCAGATCCACTTTGGATGCACTTAGCTTCAGCCATTCTGAAGGACGCCTGGAGGAAGATAAATGTTCTCACATAAAGACAACCAAAGTTTACAAAGTGACTTTATCAAAACCTTTAAATAATCACAGTTACTAACCTTCTTAGAGGTCCACTCATGTCTTTTTGAGCCTCCTGTGGATCAAACTGTGTTCCAATCTTAGAACCAAAGAGCCTGGCCCAATGCAGCTCACCTAAGTGTTTTTCTTCCAGATGACTTGTTGAACATTGTAGCATCTTACTGTTTTCCGTTACAGTTGCTTCATCCTCTTTCTCCTGTGTTTTACACTCTGAGGTGCTTGTCTGATTAAGCCAAAATCCATCAGTTGGGCAACTGAAGACATCACTGTCACCTGTTGGACTTCTGTTGTTCTTCTGGATCGAGCTCATCTGCAGGATCTGAACTGACTGGGCAAGAAGCTGATGAGGCAGGGGTGCTCTGTGGTTTTGCTTTTCCTTACTTTGAAGGTGAGGTGCAGATGGAAGATGGAGGTCAAATGGCAGCAGGGAGAGTGGTTGCAGCAAAAGAAGCAGCTCTTGGAACAGTGGTCCATATGTTGGCCTCTGGACCAGAGCCAAGAAACCCCACTGGTGATAGTGTTCTGTCACAACATCTTGAATAGAGTTGAGTAAAAAAAATGTTGAGAAATTTAGTATTAAAAAATGAATACATTACTTTATAGTTGCCACCAAACATAATACTACTCACCAACACAAGTGTATAAATGACGGATCCAGAATTCCAAAGCATGCAAGCTGAAAAGCAATATTTTCATTAGCTAACTGTACTGTGGTGTACATTTTAGCTGATGTATTCAGCATTTGACCTACTTTAGCAGATCTATGATGAAGACCATGAGTCGCATGCGACTTGATAATTGGGAACATTTTTCTACCACAGACACCAAGCTGTCAGACAGTCGGGTAGATGAGCCTGGAAAAAAGGAAAATATTGGCAGTCAGCAAAATAAGAAGGCACTCTGATAATGAAAATCTTTCATTTGTTTCATCTAATTGGCTCATACAGACCTGCTCGTGCCGTAGCCTCTACAACGTTCCATACTTTGTTGCGCCGTTGACCAATAATCAAGTCCAATTTATAGGCTTTTAAACCATCTTGAAGGATGTTCTGGATTGCAGGGTAGAGCTGTTTAAGGACAAGGTGACTGCTAGTGGTGCACAGTAAACTATTTCCCAGTCTGATCTGAAAACAAAATGACAAAACAATTTAAGACATTGGATTGAGATGTCTTATTTCTCTAAAAGGACTCTATGTCTGTGCATTAAACTACATACAAAAATGTTTTTGACAGTCTAATTAGGACCCATGAGTAATATTTAACATTTTTGTTGGGTTTTTGTTTTTGGTTTGGTTTTTTGTTTACTCCTTGTACTACCTTTTTTTCTGGATCTTGCCTTGAGTTAAAATGTGCCATTATGAGATCCACTGCCAAACTCACAGCTTTTAACATACCTTAAAAAAAGAGAGAGAGAAAAAAGAAGAGATACGAGTAAGGTAGTGATTTAAATTCATAAAACATTAAAGAATATTTTATTGCTCAACAGTATTTCTCAACATTCAACCTGATGATTTGTAAAGGAATTTGGGACATGCGTAAATATTAACATATAATACAAATTATGTTGTATATAATATACATATAACAAGTGACAGAAATTACCTAATACTTGTAGGTAATTTCTGTCACTTGTGATCAAAAGACCCTTTTGGACAAGAACAACTGTAAATTAAAGGTACAAGAAGCCTACTATAATTAGAACATATAGTAGTATACACATTTGTGCTCACATAGAAAACACACACACACACACACACACACACACACACAAACATGCCAAGTGTGTTAGCCAATCCAAGGCAGTGAGTTAAAAGTAGGTCACATTTTCCCCTTCAGGGAAGCAGAGGCAATGCTGCAGAGATCCAATATATTTCTGTAACAGAAGGGATTTTGCCTTCAATGGCATACTGAGAAAGAATTGTACTTCACTTTTCTAAAGTGTTTCCTGAATTTGGAATTTCTATACTGTACAAGCCACTGCAAATTTATGGTATACATTTTTATATTCAAAGGTCTTCACACAAACCATGGGCATATATTACTTTACAAAACTGAACATATTAGCAATTGATAATAATGATAGTCATGTAAAAAATGTAGGGAAAATGTGGGTGTTTAGTCATAAAAATCGATGCAGAATCTCATTATTCATCATCTCACTTCTCTTGTGTAAAAGACCAATTGAAAGACGATCTGAAGGGGCTTCTGGGGAGAGGCAGAACTCTTCAGGGGGTCTGTCAGTCATAGAGAATGAGTCACCATGTTGACGTTCCTTCATAACACCTGCAGAGTTGAGGAAGCACACATTAAATTGAGTTAAATACATATAACTACCACCAGATTCATAACACATACTCACAACAATTTCTTACCACCTTGTTCTCATCACCTTCGTTTTGTGTGTGTGTGTGTGTGTGTGTGTGTGTGTGTGTGTGTGTGTGTGTGTGTATGTGTGCACCTGGTATTTATCACCTTATGGG
>JAUMHQ010000065.1:4445545-4470225 GCA_032361165.1 Enteromius paludinosus | reverse complement strand
ACTCCTACTGGAGCCACCACCTCACCTGTATATGTTTTCAGAATCACATCTGTGGTATACAGTGGTTTATGAGCCAAACGCCCATTGTAAAGGTCTCTTGAAATAAGGGAAACTGCAGCTCCTGTGTCTAATTCCATTTTGAAGATTTCTTTCTCTACTTTCGGTTTAAGGCAAATGCTTGTCAATTCCTCCTTTCTGGTCATCACATGTAATGCCAGTTCTGTATCCGTAGTGTCCTCTCTGGACAAATCTTTCACAGCTATCTGATGCGCTTTCTTTTTTTGTTGGACATTTTTCTTCCACTTTGACTTTGTCTTTGTATTGTCTGATGTTTGTTTCCTTTTAATTCTGCTAACTCTGGAAATGTGGTCTTTTTCACCACAGTTGTTCTCTTGGAAATAGCAGTCCTTCTCATCGTGGTTTGTTTTTCCACAAAGGTGACACTTTTTTTCCCCTTTATCTTGTGTTGCATTTCTCATAAACAGGGCATTCACTTTCAAAGAGCCGCTTAACTGTTGAGATTCTCTCGCAGCCGTTTCCATAGACACTACAATCTCCACAGCCTTTTGAAATGTGAGCGCTGCTTCCGTGAGCAGCCATTTCTGTACGGACTCCGTTTTCAGCCGGCACACAAAAGGATCACGCAACGCATCTTGCAAATGCGTCCCAAATTCGCAGTGTTCACTCAGCTTTTTCAGGACTGCGACAAACTTTGCTACTGTCTCTGTCTCGTGCTGACTGCGGTTATGAAACCAAAATCTTTCCGCAATCACGATCGGTTTCGGAGAGAAATGTTCTTTCAAAACAGTCACAGTCTCATTGTATGATTTTGCACCCGGCTTTTCCGGGGCAATCAAACTCTGCAGCAGTTCATGCGTAGATGAAATCATGACATTCAGCAACACCGCGATTTGTTTCTCTTCTGTAATGTCATTTGCAGAAACAAATTGTTCAAACCTTTCTATGTAGGTCGCCCACTGTTACTCACAGTGGCCGCAAGGGGTGATAAAGGTGGTTTTCCACTCATCCCCTCTTCGAATCCTGATGAGGTTGTTTGCACTTATTAAATTGAGTTTACTGAAGACTTTGGCCTGACGTAACTCCTTGAGAGTTGAAGGTACAAGGGGCAGAGGATATGCCAATTTGAGGGTCTGGCTACTGAGAGCTCTGTAATCAATACAGGGACGAAGTCCACCATCTCTCTTAGCCACGAAGAAGAAGCTGGATGCTGCAGTTGAAGTGGATTGCCGAATGAATCCTTGTTTGAGCGCCTCAGAAACTTATTCCTCCATAGCCTTTCATTCTGGAAGTGAGAGTGGGTATACATGGCCCCTAGGTGAGGAGGCGCCAAGCAGAGAAAGCTAAGAGTGTGCAAAGCAGTAATCAAAGCAAAGGATGGCTATTTTAAAGAAACTAGAATATAAAAGATGTTTTCAGTTATTTCACTTTTTTTTGTAAAGTACATAACTCCACGTGTTCATTTATAGTTTTGCTGCCTTCAGTGAGAATCTACCAATGTAAATGGTCATGAAAATGAAGAAAACACATTGAATGTGTCCAAACTTTTGGCCTGTACTGTACACATATATACATGCATGTGTATTTACAAATACATAATAAATATACACAGTATACACATATACAGTATGTAAATAAAAGCGTATTTAATAAAATCAACATTCAATTTAAAAAGTTTTTCCAGAAAGACTGATTTTTGTGTGATTAAACAGCCTTGTCCATCACTAAAGTGTAAACCAAATCATGTGGAATGATTTTGAAAGTTTCCATCTCACCTGTGCAGAGAAGCCGCAGAAGAAGCCATACCAGAAGTGGACAAAGGTGAAGGTGAAGTTCTTGTAGAAAAAGTAGCGCAGAAACTTACACATGCGGAGATAGGACCAGCGGCCGTGGACCAACAGGAGCCGCTGGAGGTAACGGAACTGAGCGAAGGAGAAGTCACTGGAGAGAACTGCCTGCATGCCCTCCTGCCCGCTAATGCCAACACCGATATGGGCAGCTGTAGAGGTCACGAAGAGTTGAAAGATTGGATACATTTTTAACAGACAATATTGATAAGCGTTTATAAGCGGTTAAGGCAAGTTTATAAAAATTACATAAATATCTTAAATGAACTATGGCTTGATCCTGGCTTAGGCTAAGCCCTGTCAATGAAACCAGGCCATAAAGTTTATATATTATAAAGTTTCCAGTTTGACAATGGCTCATTTTTTTTTTTTTTTTGAGTGTATATTATCTTATCATGCCAACTCTCTTTATGAGAAACACTCACTTTTGATCATGCTGACATCATTGGCTCCATCTCCAATAGCTAAAGTCACAGCTTTCTTGTGCTTCTTGACCAGTTCCACTACTTGAGCTTTCTGGAGAGGGGTGACCCTACAACAGATGACCGTTTGGCACATACATGCAGTCCTTAAAAGCTCCAACTGCATGTCCTTCTCCAGAGCAAATGCCTGGGCACAGAATATCAGGGGATGCAAGGTTTAAAACCATTTCATTCGAATTAACTGTTAAGTATTGTTGAATAAGATGGGAGATTAATGAAGCAATGTTAGATTTCTCATACCAGACTGTGGCCATTAATTACCAGTCCGTACTCTCCATCAACCTTCTCATCTTCCACCACCTGAGATTTTTTACCCAGAAGTCTGCTCTTCTCAATGGGTGGCTCATCCCCTGATTCTGGTGACATCTTTTTCCTGGCATTCCTAAACATTAAGTATGGATCACTTAATTTCAAATGGGATCCATTTGAAATGGTTTTGGAGAAGAAGAGACAGATGAAACTTACACAAGCTCCTCTCTCACTTCCTCTGCTGTGTTGGCAGCCACTATAAAGATCTCTTTCATTTCCTCGCGCAGCATATTACAAGAATAACCAATGTTCTCAGCCGTCTCTGTGGAACATTGCAATGGTGTGCATGAAGAGTAGTGAAAACATCAACTAGACCAGCACCAGAAAAGAATGCTTAGCAGCCATTAAAAGCTCAATTTGTGGCAAGTAAGTGAGTAAACTTACCCTGTTTGTCTCCAGTCAGCACCCAAATTTTGATGTCAGCTTTGGCGAGCTGCTCAATGGTCTGAGGCACGCCATCCTGAAGTTTATCCTCAACTGCAGAAGCACCAAGGAGCTAAATGCACACAAAAACAAACTTTGCATAAGAAAGAAAGCTCAGAAATAAGATAAGTGACAATAAAGAAGGAACATAGAATAAAGCGCCCTTTTACCAGTAAATCTTTCTCAATCTCTTCATAAATTGTGTCCAGTTTTGCCTCACGGTCCTCCAGAGCGGTGCTGGCCTTATGGTGGCGTTCTCTCCACTTTTCAAACTCATCTTCGTCTAAGTCTTTATAGGCCAAGGCCAAAGTTCTCAGACCCTCTCCAGCATATTCCTGGGATTGTGTTATTCGGACATGAGTAACTTGCACACACTCACACAATCTTATGCAACACACAAATGTAACTCACGTTAAGATGTTGTGTGGTGACCTCCATGAGTTTGGAGGATGATGGATGCAGCCTCTCGTAGATAATTGTGTCGGCTCCCTTACAATACAGTGTCAGTTTGCCCTCTGAACTACGAACTGAACAACCACACATTTACTTAAAGACATTGTATCATTGAGTTTCTGAATGATTCCCTGCTTATTTGAAAAGGTTATCAGCTCATGGTCTCACCAATAACAGACATCCTCTTGCGGACGTTGTTGAAGTCCAGCACTGCCAGTAGCTCGTAGGTGGTGGGCACTCCCATCTCCACCAGAGAGATGGTCTCTGGGGTACGAGAACGAAATACGAAGCCAAAATTCCTTGCTGCGGTGACCAGAGCCCCTTCGTCTGGAGACTGAGCCTGGTAAAATAGCTGTCCTGTGAATAAACAAATATATACATGTACAAAAATATAAAGAACAAATATGAGGCTGATTTATGGATAAGAAGTAGTTAATAAATTGTGTTTTATTATAATGGTTATAATCGATTATGACTGGAGTATAGATGCTGAAAATTCAGCTTTGCATCACAGGAATAAATTACATTTTAAACCATATTAAAACAGAACACATTTGTGTTAAATTGCAATAATATTTTATATCATTACTGTATTTTTGATTGAAAAAATAAATAAATTTTGATTTTGTGATTATACAGAATTTTATTTCAAATCAATATCTGTACTGCAGAATGATTTGATTCTATATATGTAATCTGTATATAAATATGTTGCCAATCTATTGTGAATAACTAATAGTGTTGCAGAGCATGCACTAGATGGCACTCACCTTCTGTTTTTTCCTCAGGCATGACAGTGTGACAGAGTCCCAGCAGACGGAAGAAAGCCTGGACCTCTGGAGAGCCCGACTTTACCGCTTCCACCAGCTTGTGGTCATGGAAATAGAACTTTGGGTCAGCAAGAGAGTTCCAGGAGAAATCAACTTTCTCTGTCTTCTGTAAATAAGGAAGAACATAGAAAAAATGAGTACGATTTTTTTTTCCCCAGGGGAGAGTAGAATAAAAATTTTAATTATTAATTACTGAAAAAGATTTAGACTTCTCATAAAGACTTCGACTGTCATTGTGACACCTACCCTGGGCTGGTATCAATTAATTTATATATATATATATATATATATATATATATTAAATGTTTTGACCACTAACCTCAGTGACTTCAACCCTCTGCCCAGCAAAGTCCACAACCTCACCTGAGGAACATAAGAACAGTTAAATTCTAGCCTTTAGTTGAAAATGTTGACTCTTTGAGGTCTTACCATAGGATTTTCCATTGATGGAGCATCTGTTGAAGGTCATGATGTTCTGGGTTAAAGTTCCAGTCTTATCAGAGAAGATATATTTGATCTGACCTAGCTCTTCATTTAGAGTGGTCGTTCTGGCCTGGGCTGGTGTGTCACTCTTGACGTGGTACATTTTACGATCCCAGTCAATGAAATAACTGTTCCCCAGACGAAGAATTTCAACACTATTGAAAGGGCAAAAACAGAACAAAAATTCACTAGCATTTATTCTAATTTTATGCTGTTTACTTTTATTACAAATGATAAAATTAGCTAAATAATTGTAACTTTTAATTATAAGTAATAATTATCACCAGTAAAGTATCACAAGAGTACCACAAGGATCTGTCCTAGGTCCACTGCTATTTTCAATATAATGTTGCCCCTTGTTAATGTAATTAGAAATTACGCCATTAGTTTCTATGATGTTTCTAGTTGATACTCAACTATATATCTCAACAAGATCAGATGAAATTTCTAAATTATCTAAGCTAGCAGTGTGTTATTCTTAAGCTTGGGTTGAACAAATGTTTGCTTGAATAGATCAGCAGCTATGCTAATTCTGTCTCTATTTGTTTCTCTGTTTCTGCCTCAGTCTGGATCCAACCCTTAAATAATCTGATATGCCCGAACACATGTGACAAGAGGATGTCAACCCGTGAGAGGATGCCAACCCTCAGACAACACACAGCATTACCAAATATACCAAAATAAAAATACCAATATATCACTTTTCTACAATATATAAACATATTGTAGAAACTTAATTTTCTGTAAAGCTGCTCTGCATTGATTTGTATTGCAAAAAATAAATTGAATTAAACTGAACTTGAAAGTTTTAACAATTTTTGTTGTATTTGTTAGTATTTAAATATCACTTGTGTATCATAACCAGAACATTTTCATGTAATATAAGTTATTACAACATCTGACCTGACATAGAGAGAGATGGGAACCACAGTGTTAAGGATGATGACATAAGACCAGAAGGTGAGAAATGCTGAGAGAGATGCATTCGCACCATCAGCTCTGGGAAGGAAAGTAATAAAGGAATTCCCTTCTTGGTATTCCCAAATGGCATTCCCGATGGACAAGATGGTGCACATGAAGGCCAGAAAACCAAAAATCTAACAAAGTAAATAAATAGGATGTGAAATGAAACATTTTATTACATTTATTGCTACAAACATTTTTGTGAATATAATTACACACTACTTACAAACATCACCAGGAAATTCATGAGATGATCAATACTGGTTCTCTTGAACATAGATTTGCCAGAGTTCTGCATGAGTTTTGTGTCAGGGCCTAAATGGATTTGAACAAAGCTTTTAATTACAAAAAAACCTGAATAAAGGGTTAATATGCCCATTTCTAGATTATGATTACGCACCTCCAAACACCACCAGTCCGAAGCACCACTCTGTGTTTCTGAGGGTACATCCTCTAAGCAAAATCCTCTCATTATCCAGAGCAAGTGTCTCTCCTCTCACTGTCAGAGTTCCTGTGAACTTATCCAGACGATTGTTTGGAGGCTCACAGTGCACCTCACCTGAGATACACAATATTGATACACTCATGTTATATATAAAATGTTCTAAACAGCAGGCATGCTTTTGTGCAGTTCACTATTAATAATACCTTAGAAACCACTTAGCAAAACCCTAGCAACCTGATATCGCACAGATGTTTTGCAGATTATGTGCATCTGTCGCTCACCATTGAATGCTGCTAGTTTCTGGATGTCATTGCCCAGGTCTCCTGTGATTGTCAGAGCCTGTTTCACCTTCAGGTTGGTCTCCCTGTGACAGACAAGGAAAAAGAGACAGACGATGACTCTGGTACACAATGATAACAGAGGGACAAGTTCATGTTTACATCCACATGCTTAGATACTAACCCATCCAGCTCAGCAGTCTCAATATAGATGAGGTTGAGAGGTTCACTACTAGAGAGTAACAACAAATCTGCCTGTAGTACAGGAAACAATAAAGGTTAATTTCTAAGTTTATTATACATAGTAGTAAATAATGACTGTCATAGAACATAGGCAAGTAGACATACAGATCCATGTGCAAGCTTTATTTACAGATCAGAGTCAGTACAGTCAGGATAATCAACGTAGAAAGGGAACAACGGAGGCTAAGACAATAAAATAATCCGGGAATGGCAGCGAGAGTCCTCAACGGGAGGTCCAAAAACAACGAAACACAGAACACTCGGGGAAAAAAATGGATGGCCAGAAAATGGGGAAAACAGACGTACATCCAAACATTGACCAGCGACTAAAACAAGGACATCCGGGCTATTTATACATGAGATGATGACATAGAGAGGCGGCACATATGAGTTAGGTGGACATGAGAGTTCATTGATAAAGTGAAACCAGGTGTGAAGCAGAGACATAAAAAACACACAGAAAGGGTCCAAAGCTGGAGTGCCACTAAACAGACAGGTTGGCAACTCCAGCTAGATCATTACAATTTCAATCAGTCAATCAATTAATAACTTTTATATAGTCATTTTAACAATGCAGCTTGTAGCAAAGCACTGAACATTATGAAATAGGAGAATAGAGTGATTGTAATGTATGATGACGAGATTAAACTGTTTATGTATTAAATGCAGAGACGGTCTCTGTAATAAAAACAATGATTATCACTAGAAATTAGGTGCCCCAACTAAGCAAGCCAGAGGCGACAGTGGAAAGTATTAACTTTATGTCATACTGTAATACATGTAATAATTACAGTGGGACAGATACATGTGCATTTGTTGCTGTCCTACAGCAATATGCCCTTTTTGTGAATGTCCCTCACTGATTTGCATATTTACAGGTTTGGTGTGCAAACTGGTATATTTTAATGTAAAAGTAAATAAATAAATAAATAAATACATCAGTTGCCTTTTTAACCTAAACTTTTTCATCTAATTTTTATATTTAATTTTATTTAAACTTTTCTTAACTGTGCTTTTATTTTGCCATATATTTGTTTATTATTTGTTTGAAGTGTTATATAGTGTTACATCAATAGGCCTACAATAAACTTACTGTGACAAACTCATTGTTTTCCAGCTTGACAATGTCGCCCACTTGAACATTCATCCATTTTTCACTCTTCAACCTGTTAAAAACCATGACTTTTTATTTATCCCAAACTTGTTTTGGAGAATGCATTAGGAAAAAAGATAAAGTAATGTCATATACACAGAGGTTGGAAACTTACTCTCCATTAATGAGCACTTCTACTTTTCTGTTGTTCACATGTTTGTCATTCTTGTGTCTGGTCTGTGTTGTAAGATGAACATGGAAATAAAAAGCAAGAGAGAGATCATATGAATGGACAGTCAAACATGTTGTTGTCTGTATTGGACATAGACAGGAAGTGGACTCACAATGTCATCAGACAGATCTTTGGCTAGAGTTATAGAAAGCACCAGCAGCAGAGGAACTACAGTTGTGAACCAGGACAGAGATGAGATTTGAGGAATCAGCTGTGAAACACAAACACGGTAAAGCCTGTTAGGACCGTTCTTACTCTGTAAGGCTTCTTATATGCTTTTTCACAAATTGTAATTACTGTAATAATGTAGCAATCTAGTTAAAATGGATTTAACAGACACCTGTAAGATGAGAAGAAAGACAAAGTAGGCATTGGCAAGTCTTTGAAACTGCTCAAACAGATTGAGAGGGAGGAAGGTGAACACGTTGTACTTGGATGTTTTGATGGCATTGTTCTGAAAGGACCCACCCCCCCAAAAAAAAAGATTGTCACAATATGCTCCAAAAAATGTTGCATTTAAAATAAATAAGTATTTTCCTACTCACAGCATACTTAAACGACAGGTTAAACTCCCTGTCATTAGCTCGCAAATGCCTCTCCTCTGAGGAAATAAAATACAAAAAAAAAAAAAACAATATTAAACAACAAGAAAACTATGTCATTTTTCAGGCTTTAAACTGTGTTCGGTTTAGTAAGTTACAGTATGTTACCTTCTACTTTTTTTTCCTTTACATTAATTCCACACGCAGACAGCAGGGAGCCCATGTTTCTCTGATCACATCATCACGCTGATAAAGAGAAACCAACCATAAAAATACATTTTAAGAAGCAAAAATAAAATAACAATCATTCAATTTAATGCAATTAAACAAATAAATGTATTTATTTTATTTAAAAATATTAAATATGAAGAAAAATACAAACATCTAATATAAATCATTTTAAATATTTTATGTAGAAAAGCTATATAATCATAAGGACTAGTTGAAATGAATCTATTATATTGTGTAATTATCTATGACTTATGTATTTGATTTGTAATGGCCATCATTGTTTAAATTGTCTTATATAAGGTCACAGCCAGGAAAGCTAGATATTACAGATAGTTTTTGAAGTATTTGTCATTAATGAACGGCATATAGTGTTTTTTATATGGTACAAATAAACCATTGAGTAAAAAGAAAAAATACCATATGACCCTATTTAAGTGTGACCTATAACAGTATGTTCTAGAGTTTTCTGTAGGTTCATTAGTCCTAAAGATAAATTAGGAAAGAAGCAAGTTACAGTTCCTTGTTCAAAGCATTGACATCAGCCAAATTGCAGGTTGGATTGAGCCTGATCATAATGCATTATGATAGCTTTCGGTTAGTGTCTATCTGTGGTTAATGATAAACTGACAGAAAGTTCAATGTATTTTACAGCTCTTGTCTTATCAGCACAGGCTATTGATGAGAGGCGCATGTATTTACACATATAGGCCTTCTGCATACACATGCAGCCGTGCTTCCTGATCTCACTGAATCACCTCACAGCCATTTTTAGAGACATTACCCTTTGTTCATAAAACACAGAGACTTCAGAGATCTTAAATAAGGATAAGTAATTGTTGTGATTGCTGTCAGATGACAGATGATTTGATTTTGTCTACACGTAAAACAATTATATAATTATACAAAACAACTGCATCTAAAAAGGATATTTTTGTATAATCCCAAATAAAAATTAGTGCTTTTAGTGAAAAGTGGTGTATATGGCTGCTTATAACCCTGAACATTAGACCACACTTACATGCCTTCATCTTACTCTTTATCTAATCTAATATTATCATTACCCATCTTTAACAACTGGGATTGCTCAAAAGTCAACATATCGCCAACGCCCATTAAAGGAGTGACCATAAAGTATCAAAAAAGAAACATTTAAAGCGAAAATGTAATGTAACATTACTATGTAACATTGAGATACTAGTTGCATCCCAGATTAAAACAAATGTGGCACATTAAAGGCAAGATCTCTTAAGAGTGTTGATTTTCTTAAAAATCAACATGCTCAATTCTTCTTATTATTATATTATTACCAATTATTATTATTATTATTATTTTATAAGATGTCTTTCAGAATTGAAGCTATGGTTTGCAGAATATTAACATAAAATGTCATGCATGTTTCATGTTTCAGGCATTTGTGAAAGTGATGAAAGGTATTGCTAGGGCTGTATAATTTATAACACGCTAATAAACCAACAGACAGAAAATAAAAATTATTTGCTTAATATTTTTTACATATAATAACGAGCACAATGATACAACGAAGCTACATGAAGTTCAAAATGTCCTATGTAATATATTATGAAAAACAGTGATAAATATGTAATTCTGTTTAATATGAAACAACGCAATATACATATACTAAATAGCATAAAACACACATAACTTTGTCTAATTCTAACTCACACAACTAACAAAAAAATTGTTAATAAAATAAATGTGATTGGTGAAAAAGGAAAGGCCCATTATGCGATAAAAACAGTTTACTTACACGTAAACATAGAACGCAATCACAAACAACTTCACATGTACCATAATTATAAAGTTAGATATGTAGAAATTTGTGATTTCATGGTAAGTTAACTCACAATTTGACAGGTTTTTACAATAGCTATTCTGAACATTATGTTCCTGTTCAACTTTTTATTTTTTCTCTCAAAGCTCTTACAACTGTAACTGTAATAATCTACCAGTGTGACTCGTGTGCCACATTGACTAGGAAAGTTCAATGACCATAACTAATGTTGGAGGCAAATGGGCTGATTTCCCTTCACTATTTTGAAAAAACTCGACCCCTCGCCATCTGTATTCAGGAGTCAACAAGGAAGATCACACGCCCTTATTAAACACACTCCGTTGCCTTATCACTTCACATTTGACAAATCTTCACTCCCCTCTCTCTCTCTATTTATACTGACACAATGTTATATGTTAACAGCAAGATTTGTACTTTATTTACCTTGTTTTATGTGTACAAAGTGTTTTTCATTTTTCACCTGAGCACTTCATCACAGGTGCAAGTGCCTCAAGCGAATGTCAATCAGTAACTCAACTTCAAGAGTAAAAAAGCTTCCTCTTCCAAAAATACGTTTTTAGAAGTATAATATACTCCTTTTCTTAGCTCACTAAACATTGATAAAATCAGAAAAGGTCAACAGCTTAGGGTGTCATACCTGAAGTCACACGTCTGCCGTCCAGGATCCCTAGAGAAACAGCAGTGTTACAGAATAAAGCACCAGCCCATAAACATGCCTGGAAAAGGACACACAGAACCTTACTACACTTCCCATAATGCAACACTAAAGGAGGCCCCTTCCTTAGAGTACAGGTGAAAGTTAAGGTTGAAACCTGACGTCAGGATGTGGTTTCCAGGGCTGGGTGGAGCCAGCAGCTGCAGTTGTGGCCTAAGAAGCGGGTTAGTGATTGGACAATTGCGTGAGCTTGAAGGAAATAGAGGGATTTTACAGTATAGCACGTCCACGGACCAACGGAAAGCAAACAGTGGATGATCTTTGGACTCTGGTGGGCTGGAAGAGGTAAGCTGGTAAAAAGTGTCAGATGAGGGAATGACGTGGACTGGTCGCTTGAAACTGGCTGAAATTTGGTATCATGTAAAATTCTTCCAATCTAAACATGAATTGCATCATTAAACTCTGTTCAGGGTTCTGAAATGGACTTGGATTTAAA
Source organism: Enteromius paludinosus (assembly GCA_032361165.1). Taxonomy (NCBI): domain Eukaryota; kingdom Metazoa; phylum Chordata; class Actinopteri; order Cypriniformes; family Cyprinidae; genus Enteromius; species Enteromius paludinosus. The sequence continues at coordinate 4,458,389 of JAUMHQ010000065.1, read as the reverse complement.
GCTATGCCATGGAAGAACCATTTTGGGTTCTCCAAAGAATCTTTTAGTGAACTTTTTTCTTTTTGTGAGGAACATTTTAAAAATCTAAAGAGCCGCTTTTTTTAAATACAGAGAATGGAAAAGTTCCCTGAATGTTAAGGGTAGCTAAAATTTGTAAAGATATTAATAATTTTATTGCTCAAGACGTTTTCTTGTTCCTAGCTCAGTAGACAGTTCTTCTATGCACTCTAATTGTTATGTAGGATAAACAACTGAGATATTGCAGAGATCTCTTAGTACAGGCTAGCAAAACACTAAAAAAATAGGTCACGTGTGGGGCATACTAATGTATGTCACACGTAAGCTGCAGGAAAGGGCTAATTTTTTATCGCTTTTGTAGATACAGCCAACAAACAGGGTAGAGAATCAGCACAGTGTTGAGAGACAGATTAAAACAAACGTGGCACAGAAATACAAATTACATTTTTAACCTGTATGGTCTGTGAATGACAAAAGAAGAGCTCTTTTTCCATGTAATGCAGTTGAATGAGGCTAAAATGCTATAATAATGAAATTAGCACTAAAAAAACATGTCATATTAGAAGTGTGATATATATTACAAGTCAGTCAAGTCATGCAGGTCTGTGTGTCGTTAATTACACTGTAGTTTAAATTGTGCACTTTAAAATCAAATTTGAATGCGAAAGCTAATGACAAATGTTTCAGTGAAAAAAAATTATCAAACAAATAGTTTTTTTAACTATTTAAAAAAAATAACTTCAAACCAGCCTGAAACATTAGTTTAAGAGACTTTATGTATAAATTCATTTGTTGGAGTGTGCACACATACATTTTAATAACACATATTTCCTCGTCAGTGACTGTGTACAATACTAATATAACTTCAAAAATGTGATTAAACTCAGTAAAACGGAGTTAAGTCCCATACATGCTAGTAGTAATTGTCAGTAGTGTTTCAAGAGTTTAAAAATAAAGTGAGAACTTCCACAGGTTGGCACAAGGAATGTGTATATTACAAAGAGTGACAGTTCCCTCCTAAAATACAGTTCAAACACTGCTGGCCTAAACAACGGTAACAGTATATAAAGTGACACAGAATTAGAAGTGAGAAATGTACAGAAATAAATTACAGGGTCAACAGTCACAATAATGATTGGCAGTATCAACATACTGTACATTTACATATTGGCAGTGTTTCGTGAAAAATACAATATTTATACAGTGAAGTTTGAATTAACAAGGTGAGACTTTTTGCACAGGCAACAAATGGGGGACAAATCTAGAGTTACTGCGTTTTTCCTCTGTTTTTGCAGTCGTTTCTGGAAAAACAAAGCACAACAGTATAAAATTCCTCAAAATGGAAAGAAAATAAATCAGACATTCAGGATGAAGAAGTAGAGTAACAAGACGACTTCACAGAAAAAAGGACACATTTTTACTTAAAAAGGAAAAAGTTAAAATCATTGAAATGGAAAATGACAGAACAAATAAGGCAAATAAAAAAACATCTACTTACTATCTTTTATTGATCGGTGATCACATTTGAGCTTGATCTGATTTGTTTACGCTCATTTTTTCTCTTCCCATGCTGATATTTCAGCGCTTTTATTCCACTACATAATGTATTGAAAAATATTAAACAACACTCCATTAAATGCATTTTAGCTTTCAATACTGTCAGATGATGCTGCATTGTCTTTTGTTGTGAGTGGTGAAAAAGGTGTAAATGTGAACTCAAGATTATTGCTGCCACCTACTAGTCATAAAGGATGGCTGAAGTACCATTTGCTTTTAAAAATGAATGGTGACCGTAAGAGGCAGAAGATCAGTGGGCTGAGGTGCAAACAGGTCATCCATCATCTGAGCGGTCACAAAGCCCGTAAGAAAGGCACACTTTTGGCTGACAGATGTGTCACGCTGTGCGCTGACTCTGAAATGGAGTAAAATGTACTTGATATCACTCTACGAACCCTCCCCCTTCCTGAAGTTGTCCATTCGGATTTCTTATTCTGGTTAATTCATTCAAGCAATCACTCCACAACACTAAGTGAATTAGATCTGCCCCTAGGACACAAAAACACTGCCTTCTTGAGCCACATTGTTCATAACAATCATAATCATTACATTTCAAATTGACACATTCACAGCATCAACAAAATAAGGCAATAAACACATGGCAAAAGGGGTGTTTACAGAGAAAAAGTGCACTGATGGATGTGGAATCTCTATTCTACAACAGACACTACCAAAATAATGACCCAGCACACTCACAGTGCCATCTACTGGTTGCATCTAAAGACCTCAAGTCAGGATTGACACCATTTTTTTTGCAAACATATTTGCGAGGGATATACATATCTGGATTTATTTTTGTGAAATGAGTATAAATCATTTCACAAAAAAACATTTATTATAACTAAATAAATACTTAATTATTTTTTAAAATGCATCAAACAATATGCATTTAAAAACATAGTACTTGCATATTAAATACACATAAATAAAAAAATAAATGTAACTTTTCCAATCCATCCGATTTTTTGTAAAACTATAAAAAAATATTAAAGAGTTTCAGGGGGAAATTAACATAATAGCCAAGAAAATAATTTCAAATGTAAAAAAAAACCCATAATAATTCATTATAAATATAATGTTGTATTTCTTATTTTATTTATTAAATGTAATTAATTCCTTCTTTTGATAATATTTAATGCCATATTTAATTAGAATTTTTGAACTAAATGTTTTTAGATTCATCTATATCTAAAAAATATGCAATGGACAAAAAAGAAACAAATTAGACAAAGTTTTGGCACACTGCAACCATGTACTGTATGTCTATCCCTCACTACTAGTATCTACCCTAACTAGGCCTTTGCTTGTTTGTTAGTGGCTGGATGTGCGAGTGTGTTTTTGGTGTGGATACAAAAAGATGACGGTGTTGACGTCTGTCCAAAACGTATTAGTCTGAGATTGTCTTCTTCCTCACCTCCCCTCCTCAGCCAAGCGCGTCTCAGACTTAAGTTTTACAAACTCTTTAGCGACCTCATCACCCGAGCGCTGGGAGAGAATGCGCATTACGGTAAGGCCTGTGTCATCAATGTGTATCCGTGGGCCCAGTGGACACCAGCAGGCACAGCTGGCCCTTGGAGCGACATCACGCAGCTGTATGACGGCGATACCGACCACACGGTCCGCACGGCCGAAGCAGTAGTCCTTTACACACACCTGCAGCTCATAACACTCCGGCCCATCCTCGTTCCCAAGAATACTGCACAAAGAGAGAGAGAGAGAGAGAAATTCTTGCTGATACACAAAACATTTGAAAACAATTTACATAAAATATATAGCAATGTGTCAGAAAAACTAAAAAATTCAACTAAAGAGTTAAATGTCCAGTATTAGCAAATAAAAATTTAATAATTAAATGTTTATAATTCCAGTGTTTGATACAAGTACATATGATAATTATTATTGTAATCTGTTTATGTTTATTCATCTATTCATACACATTCATTTGTCCATTCACTTGTCTATCTGTTTATCCATCCAACCACACATCTGTCTATATGTTCAGTCTACCATCAGTTCATCCATCCATTCACTCACCTATCAGTTCATTCATCCATTCACCCATCGGTCAATCTGTTTATCCATCCACCCATAAATCCTAAATCTATTTGTCAATCCACCTATCCACCTATTCATCTATCTTTTTATCCATCCATCCATCCATCCATCCACCCACCAGTCTATTTATCTATAAAGTAGCCATCAGTTCATTCATCTGTCTCTCCATTCATACATCCACCCATTAATCTGTCCATCCATTCATTAATCTCTGTTCATCCATCCATGTCATCGCTTACACCACTTTAGACTTCAAATCTTTTATTTTGGTGTTCTGGCAATTTTATTTGTATAATGATCACATTTTCTTTTTCCAAAGTTGTAAAAACAAATTGTGAAAGGGAGAGGCATATATTCACATATCATTGGTTAATGTACTGATTTTGCACTCACAAATGGAAGGTCTCATTGAATTTGGGCGCCCAGCTGTTGTTCTTCGATTTGGTGGTGAACTTGCGCTTCTTGTCGCTGAGATGAGGGCCAATCATGGTGACTTCCACAAACGGCCGGAACATCCCAGATGTCTGCCACCTTAGATCATTAGCAGCGACAACTAGAAACAAAGAAATGTTATTCAACAATCCGAAAATACACCTGTGGGACAGATAAGATATACAGAGGCTTAAACATGGTAAAATGCAATCAGACTTACCTTTAACTGTAACTTTATGCTCTCCTGTGCCTGGATGAGTGAAGAGGTCGATTTGTATGGATACTTCCCCTACTGGTTTATCAACTCCTGAGCCTATACACAAATCACACACACACACACACACACACATTACATTGTTAACAAAAAAGTGATATTCCATAAACCGCTGTTTTTTTTATACTGAGCCAGTTAAAAATACTACAACCCTAACCCTTAGAGAAAATACCCTACATTTCAACAATAATAAAAAAAAGATTTTATCATCTTGTTACAAACGAAAATGTCCTTAAATGTCACCTGAAGGAAAACAGGTTTAGCTCACTTGTACAAATCATTCCCCAAAATATGTTACACACATACAATGTAAATCACAAGGCCTCACATGCATGGTGGAACTTTTAAGAAAAATGTAAAGAAAAAGGTACCAGCTGGGCCTGTGTCAAAATTAACAGAACACAGTGGTAGCTCATTGGGTGAAGAAATGTGTTTGTGGCTTTTAATCAACATTAATATTGAGGTTATCTAGTGTGCTTAAATTAAACTTTTATATATATATATATATATATTAATTTTTTTCTGGACAGATATTTTGACAAGTCATTTTGTTAATTTCATGATCCTAAAAGGGTTGATTTGAATGTTAAATAACATTAGTTTAATTTAAGTTTCAGATTAAATATGACAAGGTGGCTGAGAACTACCACATCAAAGAACAAAAAAACCCAAAACACATCTAGGAACAGATCTGGAGAGGGGGCTGTGGATATTTATGAGGGGGTACTTGGGTCTCAGGGAGTCTGTGGTGACCTACCCCTAGACGGCTGTATTTTCTCACTAGGTGTTATCCTCATACCCTTTCCATTATGCACTTAAGGTAGAGACAGAAGCAGAAAAGCATTGGAAGAGACAAAGTTCAAAAGCAAAGCATTAAAAACAAGACAGTAGACACAAGGAGTAAGAGACAGATAGCTTGAAAAAGAGAAAGTTTCAGTTTCAGTACAAGACAAATGCACAAATGTATCCACAGCTCAATTCTGCCATCTAGTGTATTGTTTTACAAACTGTAGCAGATCAAATGATATGATACAAAATAGAAAATGATCCGCAGAAGAAAGAAAGTCTTACAGGTTGATGACTAAATGGGAGTGGATGTGTTACCTTGAGCATGCTGAGTAGTCACAAACGTCTTGATAAGTGTGTCAGTGGTCTGGGTATAGAGGGACAGTGCATGTCTCAGAGAGGACAGTTCAGGACTCTTCTCCAGGAAGGCCTTCTTCAGACCGTTTCCTCCAGCATGGAAGTATTGCTGCAGTGCATAGCAAATAATCAAATATTAATTCTGTGCACACCACAGCTATGAAACAAGATGAACATTTTTGATTAATTTATACCTTTATGGTATCGAGGGCCACATCCATGACAGCACACTGCTTTGGCGTCAAGCTTTTTGCTTCACCAGACATGTGATCCTACAGAGCCAAATAACATTTGAAAACAAGAAAAGTTGTGTCATAAATAAAGAAATATTCTGGCCCAAGGTTTATTGGGACATTTCATTTACAAGCAGAATTGTAATCGAACAGAAACATGTAGATAGATTTTAAACTGAGGCTCTTCATCTGTATTCTTTTGCTGAGCTCTGAGCTGGTTTAAAGAGATCATAGTCCAGATTAAACAAGCCTTGAGTGGTACCTTGAGTTTGGAGAGCTGACCCAGTTCTTTAGCTGCTGAAAAGATCATTCCCTGCCAGGAAGAGATAAAACCATTACAGCGTTGGAGTTGGCAAAGCAATCTTCACATGTAAAACATTTAAAACTCAATGTACAGTGGGTACAGAAAGTATTCAGACCCCCTTAAAATGTTTCACTCTTTGTTAAATTGCAGCCATTTGCTAAAATCATTTAAGTTCATTTTTTCCCCTCATTAACGTACACACAGCCCCCAATATTGACAGAAAAACACAGAATTGTTGACATTTTTGCAGATTTATTAAAAAAGAAAAACTGAAATATCACATGGTCCTTAGTATTATTACCCTTTGCTCAATATTTAGTAGAAGCACCCTTTTGATCTAATACAGCCATGAGACTTTTTAGGAAAGATGCAACAAGTTTTTCACACCTAGATTAGGGGATCCTCTGTTCTGCAGGTTGGATGGTAAATGTTGGTGGACACCATTTTTAGGTCTCTCTAGAGATGCTCAATTGGGTTTAAGTCAGGGCTCTGGCTCGACCATTCAAGAACAGTCACAGAGTTGTTGTGAAACCACTACTTCGTTATTTTAGCTGTGTGCTTAGGGTAATTGCCTTGTTGGAAGGTAAACCTTAGGCCCAGTCTGAGGTCCTGAGCACTCTGGAGAAGGTTTTCGTCCAGGATATCCCTGTACTTGGCCACATTCATCTTTCCCTTGATTGCAACCAAAACAAGTCATGTCCCTGCAGTTGAAAAACACCCCCACAGCATGATGCTGCCACCACCATGCTTCACCAAGTTCTATCTTGGTCTCATCAGACCAGAGGTCTGGTGGAGGGCTGCAGTGATGGTTGACTTTATACACCTTTCTCCCATCTCTCAACTGCATCTCTGGAGCTCAGCCACATTGATCTCTCACCAAAGCTCTTCTCCCCAAATAGTTTAGTTTGGCCAGAGCGGCCAGCTCTAGGAAGTGTTCTGGTCATCCCAAACATCTTCCTTTTAAGGATTATGGAGGAAACTGCACTTTTGTGCAACCTTAAGTGCAGCAGATTTTTTTTGTAACCTGTTCTGTCTCTTAACTTAAATGATTTTAGCAAATGGCTGGAATATAACAAAGAGTGAATAATGTAGACAATAATTACAATGTAGTTAAGATTTATCTAGTTATATAGGTCTTACAAAGGTGTCATTGCCCTGAGGAAGAATGATGGTCTTCTCGAGACTGTTCATCACAATTCTCCACAGCTCCTTCAGCACTCGCTTCAGGACAGTTTTCTCACACACCGAGGCAAACAGCATCAAACTGCTCGCAAACACACACACACACACAGAAATCAGGACAGGCTTCAGGTACAGTAAAAATAGTTTCTATACAGGTGAGGAGAGTTTTGCTCACTTTGCATCCAGGAAATCCATCAGTGGTCGCAGCATGTTATCGGAGTCAGCCTCCACCTGGTTGCGGTTGTTGGCGTTCACTGGACCCTTGATTTGGTACAGCAGACTAGCCATCTGACGCATACAGTCATCAATGCGGCTTTGGAAACTACAGAGGAAGATCAGAGTTTTGCCAGGAGAAGAAACATGCTAGACTAAAGTAAGAGTGGTTGTGCAAAAGTGTTAAATGTAGATTATTACAGTAAGAGATTTTAATCTTTAATCAACACAGAGATCTTGAGATATGATGCCAATCAGAGTAAAACCCCCCTTAATTTCAAAAGAACCTAAGCTACAGTACAGAATGATGTCCTAAATATATTTAACTTAATTGCAGAAGTGGATGAGTCTAATGAAACCTGTCGAGAAATTTGTGTGGCGAGAATAAAGCCTGATTGTCTGAGATTTCGTGTTGTTTTTATCTCAATTAGCCTCCTCTTTATATTGTTTATATCAATATGTTTTGACAATAAAAATACTCAATTACAGTAATAAAAATCGCCACTGTGAAACACGCAAATAACAGCACAAATGGAAATAATATTTTATTTTGTACTACCTTTAATTTATTCTGAATATATTAAATTAATAATAATTTAAATAGAAATATAAATGTTAAACAAATGGTGGAAATGTGCTTAATTATCTTGAAAGAAAACAATGTAAAAAAAAATCTAATTTGCACAAGAAAGATGACTTACGCACAATATAATTTCTTCATTTTTTGTTGTGTGTTTTATACTCATTTACATTTTCATGCAATTAATCAATATGTTTATCTACTGTATAAACACTGACGTGTTTCCAAAGGTGCTGCTCAGCTCATCCAAGACATTGTTCAGCTTGACCTGAAGATCGTTCAGGATGTCACTGGCCTCTGTGTCCAACTGCAGAATGAGAAACACACAAACAACTCTGATTAGTTCAGAAGTTCTCCACCATCACATTATTTCAACAAACATCACTTCACCCAATGATTAAAAAATCCTTATAACACCGATGTGATGATATAACAGTTCAGAAGGGGTGAAAATACTTAAAAGTGATGGGGCAAAACAGACTGTAAAATCCACACAGTCTGACTGAGAGGAAGAAGGGGAAAATAAAGAAAGACCACACTGAAGTCCTCTACTGTATAAGTGCTCTGTTCATGAGCTCTCAAAACACAAATGTACTGAAGAACCACACAGGCTGTGCAACCCACCTGTTTACTGCTGACCGCCACCTTCAGAAAGAGCAAAGTAAAGGGATGTTTCACTTTTAGTCATATCAACAACCATGTCACAAGTTAATAACCAGACTAATGAGCAGGAGTGAGGGGAGGAAGGAGCTATGGGTTTAGATATTCTGGTATAATAGAAAAAAAATAGTACTATATTGTGTGTACTGCAGATACAATACTGCTGCCCTCATGTTCGCCCAACTATACACAAAACTTAGGGTCATTTGAATATGACCATCCTTTTGGCCCAAAGCACCAACCACAATCAGCCAGTCACATAACGTTCAGCATTTAGTCGTGTTAATGAACAACCTCTCGTTCTTTCAGTGAAATAGATATTTATTTTTCTTGATTTCTGGACCAATAGGAATACTGAGATACAACCTTGATCTGCAAAAGGGATTGACTGAATAGATATTAAATGACATGTTGAAGAACACAGAACATCACCTTCTGCTCTCTATCTGCTTCCTCAGGCTTTTCATAGATATAAAGAAACTGAGTATAATTACGTATCTATAGGCAAAACAAAAAGTACATTTATATTTAAATTAAGGGAAAAAATGTATCACTTTCTGACTAGGGATACACACCTTGTCCTCTGAAATGTCCATCTATGGGCAGGGTTGAGAGAAAAAGTTATATCAAAATTTGTTTGGTATGTCAGTTACTTATATATAAACATACAGTAAAACTGTGCTGTACAGGGGGCAACACTAGAGTGATGGTGAATATATATACACAGGTGTTAGAATATAATTAGATATAATTAGAATATTTTCAAAAAGTTGACTTATTTCACTAATTCCATTCAACAAGTGAAACTTGTATAATGTATAAATTCATTCCACACAGACTGATATATTTCAAATCTTTATTTCTAAAACCCCAAATTCAGTATCTCAGAAAATTGTAATATTACTTAAGACCAATAAAAAGAAAGGATTTTTAGAAATCTTGGTCAACTGAAAAGCAAGAGCATGAAAAGTATGAGCTTGTATTACTGCAGTAATGTGGCGGGGCATGGAGTCAATCAGTCTGTGGCACTGGTCAGGTGTTATGAGAGCCCAGGTTGCTCTGAAAGTGGCCTTCAGCTCTTCTGCATTGTTGGGTCTCGAATATCGCATTTTCTTCAAGGGAGTTTGCTGGCCAATTAAGAACAGAGATACCATGGTCCTTAAACCAGGTACTGGTACCTTAGGCACTGTGTGCAGGTGCTAAAGCCTGTTGGAAAATTAAATCTGTGTCTCCATAAAGTTGGTCAGCAGCAGGAAGCATTAAATGCTCTAAAACATCTTGGTATACAACTGCGTTGACTTTTGACATCAGAAAACACAGTGGACAAACGATGACATGGCACCCCAAACCATCACTGATTGTGGAAACGTTACACTGGACCTCAAGCAATGTGGATTCTGTGCCTCTCCTCTCTTCCTCCAGACTCTGGGATTCTGATTTTCAAAGTAAATGCAAAACGTATTTTCTTAGAGAACATAACTTTGGACCACTCAGCAGCAGTCCAGTCCTTTTTGTCTTTAGCCCAGGCGAGACGCTGTCTGTTGTTCAAGAGTGGCTTGACACAAGGAATGCCACTCATGTCTTGCAAACATCTGTGCATAGTGGTTCTTGAAGCACGAACTGCAGCTGCAGTCCACTCTTTGTGAATCTCCCCCACATTTTTGAATGGGTTTTGTTTCACAGTTCCCTCCACGATGCTGTTATCCCTACTGATTGTACACTTTTTACTTGTACACTTTTTTCAATAACCTTTTGCGTCTTGCCCCCCTGAATTTGGGGTTTTCATTAATTGTCAGTTATAATCATCAAAATTAAAAGAAATAAACACTTGAAATATACAGGTATCAGTCTGTGTGGAATGAATGTATACATTGTACAAGTTTCATTTGTTGAATGAACATTTTGAAGATATTCTAATTATATGACCAGCACCTGTATACTATATAAAGATGACATTCCAAAGGACACTTTCTATGAACAGAGTTCAGAATAGAATAGAATAATTTAGTTTTTTCATCTAGTGAGAAAACTGTTTTCATTCAAAAACACCTCATGAGGTTAAACTAAACATTGGTTTATTTATAATTTTTTTTTAGGTTTACAATATTTCAAGATTTAGGAAAATAATGCCATTCAAACAGTATTCCCATTCATATGGGAATATTGAATATTTAAAAGATTTTAGTATACCAGGGAGACTAGGAGCATGACATTTTTTAACTATGACTTCCTGTTCTAAACAATTATAATATAAAGAAAACAAAGGCCAAATTTCCTTAATCATCCATCACAAGGAGTAAACCAAACAATAAAGTACTGGGGCTCGTTCTTCGTACATCGCTTAAAACATCTGAGATGAATTGAGACATCTAAGATGAGATCATCGCGCTAACTATGAGCTCACTAATTCGGTTCTCTGAACGCACCTGTTGTTGATTATTAGTATAGCTGGATTGAGTTGTCTAGGATTATTGCGCGTTTGTGCGTTGGTTTAAAAGGCGACATGTATAGATAGTAGAAACACTGATCACAACCCCTTTGATTGGTTGACGAAATGGCAAAAGAGCAAACTCAAATTTTTTTTCCTCAAGCAGAGCAAGAGCTTTTATTAGAGGGTTGTGGATAATTACTATGACAGCGTTTAGTGCCACCCCCCCAAAAAAAAAAAAATAAAAAAAAATAAAAAAACTAAAACTACATTGAATTTAGATTAAATGAATTTAGGCATATTTGAATATTGTTGCGTCCGAGCAGCCGCTTCATGTTACTCGTGGAAACCACTTAATATCAAGAATATGATATTTATTAAAAGACTGAACAGGAACAACTTTTAACATCAGCCCACGCACTCCGTCGACATTCATTTGGAGGGCACTAGCTCTCTTATTTAACTCCTTTTTAATACACCAAAGGCATTTATGAGGGATTATTAGCAGAAATTGTATTGAGTGTAATATTTGTGGGGTCATATTCTTGGAAATAATATTTTATGTCTTCCATTTGTTTCGTTATAGTGCACCACCCACTAGCAAAAAGGTTGGTCCCTTTAGTACTTTTTAAACAAAGTCTCAGCTTCAGATTTATATTGTGTCTTACAGTAATGTGTTGTTCAAGCTCTTTAATAATCAGATCACTGCATTATATATACATATTCATTAATTGTAATGCCAGACACCCAGTAATCACAATAATTTTCTACTTTGTTTCTTTTGATATAAAACAGCTCATCTCAAAACAATGAATGTGTTTTTCCTCTTTGTTTGAAGTGTATAGCAAGATATAAAAGTGAAGGAACATTAGAAGTCATGGGAAAACAGGCTATAGGCTATAATGAAGTCTCATTGTAATCTGGAAAATTATTGATTTAAACTAAAGCCATTTCAGCTATTGTTTGTATTTTGCTATAAAACTGCCAGATTTTAAAAGCAGAGGATATCTGCAAGAGGTGCTCTTTATTCTTTAAAGATTTTATTCTTGAAATATAACAACTTTAATCTCGTAGTTTTAGATATTTTTAATATATATATATCGTGTGTGAATCATCGTAATTATTTTATACACTTATACACGAATACTCAGTCCGTGTCAGTCATGCTCTTTAACCAATCAGGTGTGATCTCTCCATTTCAACCAATCATAACCTGTCAGGACCGCAGCCTAAATCCTGTTTACATGACATAAACCTGCTCCCGAGCAGATTCAAGCTCACGGACCTGTTGCTATGACAGCAAGTCCCGGATGAGCGTCGAAAAACAAAACAATCCAAGATCAGGACAAATCCACAACAAACAAATCCAGCTGAGTTAGCGAGGTACAAAGAACGAGCCCCTGATGTGCAGGACTGTTGAGCTGTAGAATGTTGGTTTAAGACAAAAGCGAAAACATTGAAAATCCAAATTTCTACCATCAGGGCAATAATTAATAGGTTCCAATCAACCAAAGATGTTATACATCCGCCTGGAAGATACTGTCCTAATGCACGGTGAGGAGGTGTGCTTAAGTGGCCAAAGACTCTCCAAGGATCACAGCTGAAGAAATGACAAGATTAATTTTGTCTTGGGGTCAAAATCTTCACATACAGGTCCTTTTAAAAAAAATAGCATATTGTGATAAAATTTCATTATTTTCTGTAATGTACTGATAAACATTAGACTTTCACATATTTTAGATTCATTACACACAACTGAAGTAGT
>JAUMHQ010000065.1:4434973-4445445 GCA_032361165.1 Enteromius paludinosus | reverse complement strand
TTTGCGCGAAAGGGAAACACACTGACGTCACATACGGGGCACGAGGCTACATTGCGCATGTCATGAACCGTCAAACCATGCGACGCATGCATGCACCGAACCGAACCGAGACAAGCGAACCGAACGGTTCTTTTTTTTTTATGAACCGTGCCATCCCTAATGATTAGTTTAATAGCTTGTTTAGAGAACCTTTTCATGATATGCTAATTTTTGGAGATTTTTTTTGGAGAATTTTGGGTTTTCATGAGCTGTATGCCAAAATCATCAATATTAAAACAATAAAAGGGCTTGAACTACTTCAGTGTGTAATGAATCTAAAATATATGAAAGTATAAGGTTTATCAGTACATTACAGAAAATAATGAACTTTATCACAATATGCAAATTTTTTGAAAAGGACCTGTATTGTTCTGGGGTGTTTCAAGAAGAATTCTCCTAGCTCAACCAAAAACAAACTCCAGCATATTCAGTTGTCAGATATAACAAGATGAAAAAAACAAAAAAAAGAAACAAAAGAGCTTATGGCAGCAAACCAGATTGGTTTAGTAAAAACAGGGATTAAAAGAAAAGCCCATGCCCACTATATATTTTAATCTTTAATGTTGTTGACCTGTTTTTCTGTCGGAGGTTCTGGGCATCTTTTCTCATCATGGATGCTCTCAAATACCAACAGATAATACCAAGCTGACTGCCTCTGTTAGAAATCGTATAATGGGCCGTGGTTGAATCGTCCATTGGGACAATAATCCAAAACAAACATCAAAATGGGTCACTGAGCACAAAATAAAGCTTTTGCTATGGCTATCCTAGTCCTCTGTGCTGAACCCTATAGAAAATGAGTGAGGTGAACTAAAGACGAGAAGCACCAACATGGATGTGGTATTCTGAAGGATGTGGAGAGATTCTGCAAAGGAATGGTCTCTGATTTCTAACCAGGTGTTCTCCAAACTCTTCAGGTATTACAGAAGACGACTCAGGATGCTATCTTGGAAAAAGGACGTGGCAATAATTGGGGGCCAATAATTGTGGTCAATATCAAAAAAATAAAACGTAGTTATAACTTAATCTTAGTGACCCCAAACTTTTGAATAGCAGGGTACATTAAATAAAAGCACACAGTATAACTCTGGCTATTACTTCATAGGAAATTTAGTCTGTACGCTGACTGTCTTTTACGGGTTGGCGATTTGTGGAGGGCATGAAGTGAAGTTTTCTCCTAAATGTAATAAATTCTCCTATAAAACACAGACACGAGATGAAGGTCACAGTGAGCCAGTGTTAAAGGGGCTGAGGCATGGATGGGAGTTCACACACAGTTCAGACAAAGCTGATCACTGGGACAGTGGCACGTCTGTGGGCTGCAATAGGGCGCTTGGGAAATTTTTGGATTAAAAGGACAATAATGGATGAAACACAACCATGAATTCAGCATTGAAGAGCCCAAAAACAAACCTCCTGTAACTCGTCCTCCTCATCCTCACTCTCTTCCAGCTGAGGACAGAAGCCACATCATACAGTCAGACTGAAGCTAATGTGTGCCACCATACAAATATGAGCCTGCCTATGTAGCACCTAACCAGTGTGCTGTGGAGATATCTGAACACCAGATGTCCTCAAAGAGTAAACCTGAGATACATTTGATTCTGGTCCTTTTCTGAGATAAGTACTTTCTAACAACTAACCCTCGGATTATTTTTCTCAAGTACAATTATCAGGCTTTAATAAATGTTTCTTTTTTTCCTTTTTTTAAAATGACTAATTACTAAAAATGACAAAATTACTGAAATTGTATGTTTTGTACTTTTCTGCCTTGTTATAAGAGTGTTTTAGGGATTTTGTAGGGAAAAGTATTAAAATAATAGTTCACCCAAAAATTAAATTCTGACATTTACTTACCCTTGAGTAGCTACACATTTGTATGAATTTCTTTGTTCAGGCGAAGGGTCAAAATTGCTAAATAAAAATGATCTTTTATTTTCTTTTTTTAATCAGAGGCAGAAATGGGCTTCCATAGATTATGCACTGGAAAAAAATCTTAATACATTTTTCTTTTTTAAACTTTCTTTTTTAGAAGTTTAGAAAAACAAGTCTTAAACTTTTAAGTTTAAGTTTTAAACAACAAGATTTAGTCAACTACAACAACCTGTATCTGACATTGTGATTTATCTGTCCTGGTGTCCAACAAATGTTAGAAAATAATAATAAAGTATTAAGTAAACAGAAAACAAACAGATCAGCAATGTGTGGAAAATTCTATGTCATTATCTCATGCACAGCAATGCACCTAAGACTTCACTGATCCTTTTCTAATCAGCTTAAGACACAGACTCAACTAACACACACACACACAGAATCTCTCATTCTTCACGACGAAGAAAGATATTTTAGGTCTCACACTTGAATAAAAGAGACAAGAGGCATCGCTGCTTCGGATGGCCTGGGTGGCAGCGATGATACCCAAAATCGCATTTGCCAAAATATCTCAGTTTATGTTTGTTTACCCTTGTGTGTGCCTTTTCTGCAGAGTTAAGCTTCGACCTAAATACAATACATCTGAACAGATCTTCACAATTACTAGAGTTGAAAATCCGTGCCATATGTTTTTATTGCCTTATGCTGCTTTTTGTGTCATTCATGTCAGGTTGGATCTGCCTCAAATCATTGTCATCTTGTTAATTTATTCCCCTTTCTTTATAATACTAAAACAGTGCGTTGATGATTCACCATGCTTGTCACACCTTTTGTTATGCATTTTGAAATGCATGCTCAACAAACTGTTGCATTAATAATAAAGTATGTATGCCATTTTCATGAATGTGTTTTGATTGTGAAATATAGTACGGAAAACTAAAAGGGTAAGGTTTAATAGTAGAGACTCAAATGACCTAATTACTTACAATTGTGCAAATTACGTGCAAATCAAAGGTAGACAAAAACCAACATTTAAGTGCATAAGTAAATAATATGAGTTTTTATACTGTAAACAAGATATATCCAAGGAGGTTGGAGGCAGCGATGCCAGCGGTACTCAACTTTTTGCGTTAGGTAGTATGGATCAGTGGTAATTGTTAATCATCAATGACAAATCATATAAATAATTCCTTAAACAATTGCTGAGATTATCTTGGTACCATGCTTCGGTTTCTCCTGTATGCTAATGAATTAATCGGTCTTTACTGTACGGTTCTGTACACTTTCCGGTTACTGCTCAATGCAACGATATCTTCAAAATGGCACCTTGGTGACGTCACACATAATAAACACAAGTGACTGACAAAGACAGACAGAGCATAAATTCAGTATACTGCAACACTAGCAACTACTCTACTTACTCTTACTATTTTCTTCATTTTAATTCTATGTAATTGTTTTCACTAGATTGGAGTTAGGGTGAATGGCCAGAAATTAGCTATTTAATACATCTAGTCTACTTGTACCCACCTCGCCATCTTCCAAATGTTCCTTGATAACCTGATTAATCACAGAAGAAATTGTAATAATAAGCCTCTCAAAGCATCAGTGTCCACAGGTTTCCTTTAGAAACACACATAGTTTATAGATATGTGCATTTTGAGACGCTGTGTACCCACCTCAACTTCCCCCTCGACCTCAGGGTCCACTATTGCATCCAACTTTATTTAAAAAAAAATTATGTCAATCACCTGCTTTATATTTTTCTGCAGTTGTGTTGTCTATAAGTAAATTCGACCCTTCAGGTTCTCAATAGCACAAAAACTACTCTACATTTCCTATCATCTAAAGAGATCTAAATTCTAGTCATACCCTGGCTTCCTCCATGGCTGTCTAAGGAGAAAAAACACAAATTCTGCTTTAACATCAGCCAAAATGCTAATGAATGCAATACAAGCCAAGCATAATGAAATTATCTAGTAAACAACAGTTGTGAGACCCTGTCTTGCCTTAATAAACCTGCAAGCAAATCATCAACTGTAAAAACGACAAAACAAAAATGCTGTATCAAGCCCATTTGGATACAACAGGACAGTTCTCTTAATATGCTAAGAGAGACAACAGGCCGCTGATGTCCTCTGATGTCCCAGACAAATGAGGAGAGGACAAATGACTTTGCTTAGGGAAGGTCACCTTCCCCTGCTGCTCTCCTACCTGTTTGGCACCCATAGATTCAAACATTTTCTCAAGCTGGACACGCAACTGCTGGACATTATTCATCAAGACGCATGGCTGAGGAAAAAAGAGAAAAACACACCGAGATCTATTAGAAAGTATGACAATAAAACATTAACGTAGAGTGTCATCGGTACACAGAATGTGTTTTAAACGAAAGCAGATATTTTAATATAAACAGGGTAAAATAAAATAAAATAATTACTTTCAGATTTACTTAAAAAATGAATGTATAAACAAATATGTATAAATATAAACTACTAGTACAACTACTATATATACACATTTGTCTTACGTATTGCATATCTATTGTTAATAATATACTATAAATATATTTATACACATATTAGATGCTATATTATGTAATACATACAAAAATGTATACAGTCAAAATTAACTACTTTACCAATAAAAGAGCAAAGACAAAGAGACATCTATGAGACAAACTAATAGAAAATGTCAGCCTTTACTACCAGGAGAACGACTTACAATCTTCTCCTTATCACAATAGGACGGGAAGCTCTTCTTCAAAATGGCACTGTACTGTAGGAGAACTTTGTCAATGGTCTGTGAAAACAAAGAAATAAGAACTGAGCTTAAAGTTTTTCAAAAGTCAAAATGTCTTGTAATAGCATTACCATGCAAACAAATGCAAAAGCAGGCTAACATTTCAGGAAAACTAGTAGAAACTCTCTGGGGCTCATCTCTACACTCAGCGTTTTGCGTGTGCTTGCATAAAACTGCTGGACAACAGCCTAATGAGCCCTCCACGTGTTTGATAAACATTCTTTAGGGAGCTATGCATTTCTTTTAGAGAAGCTTGCCAGACTTGGTCTGGGACTGACTGAAGCTTAATGGAAAGGGCTACATTAGGCATTTTCATTTGATTACAATAGAAGCTCATTCTTTCAGACAAATGTTTTTGGTTCACTAATATTCTTCATTTGCTCCGCACTGAGATGCCCTTTGGCTAAAATGGGGCCATTCTCTCAGAAATCACAGATAATTCTCATAACAAGATAATACTCTGACAGCCGACATTTGTTCTGACATGAATCTATTTGTAATCGGATTAGGAGGGATGCAGGTCCACCTTGGCAAACCGTCGGCTGTAGAGGGCCATGACTTTGGGGTCGGGACACTCCAGTTTCTTGATGATCTCAAAGCTCTGGTTGAGTTGGGTGAAGACATCCACCACCGAACAGGAGAAGAGAGCATGCTCTGAAGTCTGCTGGAACTGTAGAGGGGTAAGAAGCATTTTATTTAAAATCCATTTCCATCCGTTCTGTGACAGGACAGGTCATCCGTTATTCTATAGCATAGTTACTGGACAATTTTGATGACAATCTCTCATTATGTAAGTTAGAAAATTATGCAATAAATGGATGGATGGATAGATAGATAGGATGGCCTGATGGTAAATGGTCTGCAACTATTTTTTTTTTTAAACAGACAATTGGCAAAACTTTTAAACTGTTAAACATTTCTGAAAAACAAAATGACCAGTTTGTGCACACAAGAGCATTATAAAGGCCAAGAAACACTTCTGTGATGAGAATGTGTAAAAGATAACAGGCTATTAGAGGAGAATTGCACTGAAAAACATCTTACTCCATCTTTTTTATCTCTCTCCAGGGCTCCATGCATGAACTCCATGGACACATCCTCGTTTTCATCCAGCCACTGCAACACAAACTGCTGGAACCACCTGGAAAAGGCAAGACATAATGTGAACAAACATCAAAAACGCTTTTACTTCGGAATGTGTTTAGTAATTGAGATGATGAAAAGCTTGCTCACGTAGGGTATTCGGGCACAACACCCTTGAAAGCTGGCAGATCCTTCACATATTCGTTGTACAGCCATTTGACCTTGAAGTGCAGGTTCATGTAGTCTGCACTCCTACACAGTCTGTGTTTTTCATGTTCTGTGGAACAAAAACTTGTGAATACAAACAACAACTGGTGGCTGGCTAAACAAACAAAAAAAACCAAACATATCTAATCATCTCCAACATACCCAATCAATGAACCAAATTGGTACTGACCTTCCATGGCGTACTTCATATCCTGAGAGAACTGATTCCACATGACCTCCGCACTCAACTTTCCCACATTCAGCTCCTGAGGAAACCTGTCAAGAAACAGGAATAAAGTGTCACATGATGGCAGGACAATAGAGTTGTGTGCATTCATTTTTGTGTGCACACTTACTGGTTTAGGACTGGTGTATATGAGTTACGGTCCTCCTCAATAATAGACACTATCAGCGTAATGAGTTTGGGCCAGAAATCTAAGTTCTTGATGCTTGGGCCCTGATCTTCTGGGGTGCACTCCTCTTTATGCTGAGTAAAAAAAGATAAAAATGAAACCTGGATAACTTGCGTGATTCACAGTAAAATAATTATTCTCTTAATTATTACAATATATTTTAATTCAAATTATCATTTGAATTACATATACACTCTAAAATGGTGTTTTAACGGATCAAAAATGATTCTGCAATACTGTTTCGTGGAGCTTCTGGCCCAGAGATGACACACTTAAGCTTTGAATCTTGTGAGAATACAAAGCATTACAGTCATAAATATCAGGTGGTAAAGGAGAGATTGTCTTACCGTATCTCCGATCTGAGGATACTGGCGACTGTACAGCTCTTGACAGTTGTTGAAGATGTAGTCATAAGTGGAGTTGAGGCAGGCTTTGACACAGTCTCGCACAACCTGACTGGCTCTCGGAGGACTCTGCAGTTCCTGGACCTGTCCAGAAACATACAGTAGACAGTATACATAAAGGACAAATACAGATTGAGGATCAAAACTAACACAAAACAGTTTTTTTTCCCTTTGTGACCTTCATTCTGAAGAAGGTGATGCTGGTCAGGAGGTCCACTGTAGATTTGAGGTCCTGCAAACGCTCCTTACTGCTCGCAGGGAAGTTGTTCTGAGAAAGAGAAACATCACTGAGAATTATCAATGTAAGATCTAAAATAGAAATGAAAAAACTGTTTATGACAAAAAACTTACTCTATACATTGAGAGGTCAATGCGCAGGGAGTTGTGCAGCTGATCCAACAGCTTGACAAACCTTTCTTTCTACAAGATGAGAGAAATTAACAGGATTTTTAACCATCCAGGACAGTGATTGGAAATGTTAAGCTAATGCATCTGTGGCACATAGGCTACACATAGAATGCAAAAGACCTATGGACAATTAAGTACTAAGATATATTATGATGTTTTTTGTCCTTTTTAGAGATTGATAATATTAATTGAAATCTAATTTTCATTGTCATACAGACTGAACAACATGAGCTTGAGTAAATAATGATTTTAAGTCAATTAACGTTTTAAGTGCTAAAGACAACATGCCATTAACAATGTATTTTTCATAGGCAACCCACTGTAAGAATAAAATCAAAAAACTGATACTGTTGTCTTTGCATTATTCAGTAATAACAGCTTGCAATTAGCTAAAGTGTTTCAATCCATAATGGTGATATTGAATCGTGCTATACTTAGCTGGCCAGTCAATCTAAGACAAAAACCCCCTGCCACAACAGACACCTCCTTTTACAAAATGGTCTTTCGATTTTGCATTTCCTGACTGAACATGTTCACAGACACAATGAAAGTATGTCTACTATTTATGTCCTTATATAAAATGTCATCTCAATTTAAAGAATGCAAAAATACCCAAAAAAAAAATGTATTCCATAACCATTCATTACTTCCATTTACAGAGCTTTAGGGTGATCAGAAATTCTGAATATTGAAAGCATTTTCAGTGATTTTAGTTCAATGACAGCATTTTGTTTAAATAAGATAACCTTAAATTAAATATTTAACCTAGGTATAACCTAGATATTAGGCCTGGCATGATACATGTATTCATATCAAACAGTCATGGTACGGGAATCTCGGTTCGGTGCATGTGTATACTTATTAGCAGAATCAACTTTAAACACTTGTCTTATTAATAATAATAATGCATCACGGTTCAAAGATCTGCTTTTATTTGTGTACATTTATAATGAAAACAAAACCTGCTTTTATAAAATAAAGAAAATAGATAGATAGTTGCTTTCTGCCATTTGAGTTTCCTTTCTGTGAAAAAATTAAGCATATCACAAAAAAGAAACTGAAACTCAACAAATATAGGCTATGTTACCTGTCGTGTTGTTTTCCCCCTTGTTTATCTGTTAACTAAATCAAACACATTTCAAGAATTTATTCCTTGTATGTATATGTACTGCAGACTAAATATA
Source organism: Enteromius paludinosus (assembly GCA_032361165.1). Classification (NCBI taxonomy): domain Eukaryota; kingdom Metazoa; phylum Chordata; class Actinopteri; order Cypriniformes; family Cyprinidae; genus Enteromius; species Enteromius paludinosus. The sequence goes on along the minus strand of JAUMHQ010000065.1, from coordinate 4,437,033 downwards.
ACATTACAAATGTAATATAATATTTAGTATGTAATATCTAGGTAGGAAAAAAAATATTTGTACTACTGTCTGTTTAAAATAAAAAGAAACCAGCATATTTGTTTATTTTTTTCCTCAGTTGTACTGAACCATGACCCCCATACCGAGATATGTACCGAACCGTGACATTTGTGTATTGTGCAACCCCTACTAGATACTGTATGTATGTGTCTTTACACTTTGCATGTTGTGTGGTAGTTGAACATACCCCAAAGTTGGATGCAGCAAATCTGTCGCTAGCGGACACATTGGTGGATGCAGTGGTGTGGGCGTAGTAGGCGTTGATGTTGGCCAGCAGGGTGCTCATCACAGCAGGGACCCCGGGACACATATACTTAGACGAGAGACATGCAAAGTGCCTGTATGCACAAAGAGGAGGAAGATGCAGAGGATAAATGTGCTTCAATTCAAGCACATCCACTATACATCCAATATGTGCAAAAAAGACAAATCACTCCAAAACCTAGGTAGGCAGCACAAAAGCGGTTTCAAAAGCATGTTCATATTAAAAGGATACTATCTTCAAAAATGCAGTATTCAGATAATTTTGAAAGCAGTACCACATTTAATTTCTTTTAATCCCAGAATGCACTGCAACAAGCTCAGTGAAAAAATATATCCAAGATGGCAAGCAAGGCAAGAGAAATGTTAATTAAATAAACTAATTCTGTCAATTGATAAACAAATTGAATCACGTTCATCACGGATTACAGTCATGGACTGCGAGTAATCACACATTTAAACTTTACCTGGAAATGTGTTGAAATAAAGAAATACATTACAAACTAATATATACTCTGATTTAACATTCATTATTGTAAAAATATATTCTATCTGTAGTGGGTGTTGTCATGTATATTTCTGCTGTGTGAAAGGCTTACTCGCATGCTAACATTGCTAAGCTAACAAACTCTTCTAAAGTCATGTACAGTAGCTTTCCCAGCAAGTCATTGATAAGATGTTATTTTATTATCACCAATATAATATTGATATTATAGTTGATACAGTTTTTGTTAATAATTAAGATTTCATTTCATTTTTTCATTTTACATTTTCACTTAATTTTGTTGTCCAATTCTGTAATTTGTCTTAGTAGTTGTTTTTTTTTAAATATGTCTTATACAGTTTTTAATGGGTTTTAGTTTTAGCATAATTTACTTTTAGATATTTTAGATATATTTGTTTAATAATTTCTGTTTCTGTTTTTAGTAAACATAGCAAAGAAGTTTACAAAGGGCAAAATAAATTAATCAAAAGCAAAATGCTGAACTGAGACAACCTCTACACTCTACGGCTCTCACTCAGTGGCAATGGCTCTCTACAAAAGGTCTGTCTGAGGGGCGCCTAGTTAAATCACTGCTGATTGGCTGGCTAGATGGATCTGTCATTGCTCCAACTGGCCTTGTGACCCATTCGGTGTGAGATATGGCCGCTTGCGTGTGGTTTATATGAATGATGTGCTCCGTTAATGAGCGTCTCCTCACATTCCTGAAGCCTGATAGAGACTGCCTCACACTCAAGCCATTTACAATCACAGACATGAACAGCACTCAGGAGTTCATTTCTTTACTGCCCTTGCTAGTCAAGATCCAGCTACTGCCATGGAGAAGACTACATCTTTACAGATTGGCAAAGTTAGGCTGTAGTTTTTTTTTATGCTAAATACTTGCAATAATATCTTCTTGTGTACCATTGCTTCAGTATGATTATCGAGCAAACTGACTTACAATGTGTGCAAAACCTCAAACTCTTGACTGTCTCAAGTTTAGATGTAAAAAGCACACACTGTTCATCACATCAAGCAATCATATCTTTTCCCAAAACTTTGATTAAAAGGACAGTTTTAAAAATTATTACTACATGGTATCGTGAAATACTCGATTCTGATTGGTCAGTCACCACATTTCAGGGCTTGCTATGCCCAGATAACAACCGGTAAAACTAAGGGCTTTTCACACTGTGCTTAACCCCGGGTTATCTGTGTTCTAAACACCGCTTTTAACCCCGGGTAAAGACGCGTT